>RJWH01003226.1:39333-168373 GCA_004363575.1 Solenodon paradoxus | reverse complement strand
AGAGAGAGAGAGAGAGAGAGAGGAGATTCTAAAACGAGAGAAACAAATCAGTTTCAGAAAGCTGACAGTTCATTTTTCCCCTCCTCCTTTAAGAGGCTATCTCAACAGGCATTTCTCTGTACATTCAGACATATCGACAGAGACCATTTGAAAAGCTTGACGAAGTGTAAGTTCAAAGGCTTTCAGCAGCTTACCTTTACTAAAACCCAGATGTGGCTTAAACTTGAGTGGGCTTTAAAGAAAGAGGATTTATTATTATTTAAAGAAAAATTGAAAGAGCTGATAATCTAAATCTCATTGCTGGAAGAGAGAGATGTTTAGTTAAATAGTTATTATTCTTTTTTAATAACTCCTATTTAGATTGGCTTCATTATGTAGCTTACAAATCACATCATCTTTATTAAAGGCACTTAAAATATTCAACATGAAACGAAATTCCAAATGCTTGATTTACTATAAATTGTGCGCAGGTGTGGGATTGTTTACAGTGCTTTGGTACAGTAGGAAGTCAAGCCTTCATTTACATTTTGTGGTGCAGTAAGTACCATTTAACTCTGAAATGCCAGGACCATTACAAAGAGGCTTATAACTTGAAGCCACTGTCTATGCTGATAAACTTGAAGACTCCACCCACCAACAGACTCTTTCCTGAAAGATGGGTTGAGTGCTTTTTTGAGAAAACCTTGAAAGTCAGTTTTATACATTTTTTTTTTTTAAGATTTAAACACTTAAATACTCCAGGGAGCAGAAATATTTCCGATTAGAGAAGCGCATGCTAACATGGCTAAAACTTGAAATGGACTCTCCTGTGATATGGCAGCCTCTGGATAGAGCATGGCCGATCTCCGTACAGCTGTAAATCTCTCCTGAAAATGAGATCATTTGAGAATGTACTAGACACTGTGTCTTGGTTAATGTTTCCAATTAGTAATATCTAGGTTCTAATCCGTCCTCAGAGACTGGCAAAAATAAAAACTCTGGAGGATGACAAATCAGGGCTTTTAAATTTTCAGAAAATGAGACGTGTGTGTGCAGGATGAAAATGTGTGGCTGAGACATGAAGTCGTTGATTTTGGGGTGACGTGAAGGAGCTCTGGCCTGGAAACAGACACTGGGCTTGGTAGTAAAGGCATGTGGGAATTTCAAAAGTTAAAAACCCTCATGTGATTCAATTTCCACATCTGTCAATGGAACAACTGGAAATTATATCTGGGCTTCCTCTTAGCTCCGAAACTCAACAAGATGAGTTCTAATTTAGACCCAAGTTTCGGATGATCAGTTTAAATTCGTTAGATATTTTAAGTAAAAATAAAAATTCATTTTGTTTTCCTCTTACTACCATGGGCAAGAAGCAGTAACTACTGAACACTTACCATGTTTGAGGCATTAACTAAGAACTTTGCAAGCTCAGGTAATGCTGACAAAAACCCTCTGAGCGAGCTACTGCCTTTAGGGTAAGTTACACTAACTTACCCAACATGGTACAGATCTTAAGTAGCAGAAATAGAATTTAAACTCAGGTAAATTCAGATTAGTCTGGCTAAATGCCACTGCTCATTAACCTCTATCACCTGCTCATGTAATTTGGGATTCCCCAATGTCCCAGTAATCTCACAGCTCCCTCCCACCCATAAACATTTGAATTATTTTCATATATCAATTTTTTCTTGAAGAATTTATTCATTCTAAGTCCCAGAGTAAGGAAATAAATTTGATAGCATTGCTTTACATTACACAAAATTTTAAAAAGAAACATTTACCCCCTTTCTTTCCATTTTTCTTTTCTACGTTTTCATCTTTTAGTATAAATTTTAAAAATATTTTATTAGTGTATGACAAATTCCCTCACCTCAAATATTTACATTTCACCACTATTAAAATGCAAAATATTTAATTATCTAAGAGTCTCTTGATGTGTGTCAATAGCTTTCATTGGTTTTACTTTTCTTTTTGTGATCAACCTGTCTGAGTCAAAGATGACCCATGCAGACAGCAATACATTGATGTAAAGCTCCTGCTAGGACTTAAATATCATACAGCAATTTTTCCTTGAAGGAGAAGTTTGTTTCCAGAACTTTCGTGGTAAAGGATCTATTGTTGGAGACTTGAACCGCCATGGGTATTTTGGGATTAAAACCTCTGATTGAAACTCTCGTAGGCCCAATGCTTCCTTCTATATTACTTAGAATAAAATGTGCGCAGATCACAATGACACCACCTGTCAGCGACACATTCTACATTTTGCATTAGTGTTGACGGATGCCAGACCGCTTATTTCCATCTGCCATCTCCTCCAGGATCACAAGTGCCTTCAGTAACGATGATACACATAAATTCATTGTGTTTTGATAAAGCAAGTAAACATACCAAAAGGTAGACATATGGATTATTTTCTATGTCATATTCTCCTCCCAAGTATCCAATACCTTTCTGATTTCATGAGCTAGAATCATCTGTATGAATACTGTGGTCCCTATGTGTTTCCAGAAAACCTTTCTAACCTCAATTCACTTACCAAAAACAGGGGTACTTCGGGCTTACTTGAAAAACAACCCACTTCTTTATCTAGCCTCTTCTTCTATTCCCAAAGCATTAGACTGCTCATTTCCTAATTCTTTCTAGTAGAAGTGACTCTTACCTGATATCAGAACTTAAAAACCTCAAGGTTTTTAGACTATAAGAGAAAAATCTTCACACAGACTGAACCAAAGAAAGCACATGGAGAGAGAAACTATTTCTTCCTGCCTGCCTGCACCTTTCCTAAAAAGCAAAAAACAAAAACAAAAAAAGGAAACAGTTTCCCAGTTTCTTATAAAGTATGTACTTACCAGATGAGCTAAATGCACCATCTCTAGGTATTACTATTTATATGAACAGTGAATGTATTTGTAACCACCAAAAATTGAAATAAAGTAAAATGTCTCCCAGTGAGTGAATGGAATGAAAACTGTAGCACCCTCATGGAATATTGTACAGTAAAGAGTAAATAAAATAAGAATGAATTATTGATACACAAAATAACATGGCTGAATCTCAAAAACTTCCAGCTAAGGGAAATGGTACTAGTCTTAAAAGACTATATATGCCATTGTGTCATTTATATTATATTCCAGAAAAGGTAAAACTTCAGAGACAAAAGTTCATGAGTAGCTCTAGGATCTAGGGATAGATATGGACGTTCATACTAGGAGGCACAGGAACATTCTAGAAGAAAATGGAACTGTTCTATCTTTTGATTGTGGTAGTAATGACATGGTTGCATGCATCTGTCAAAACTTGTAGAACTAGAGACTAAAAGAATCATTTATATCCTAATAAATAGATAAGACAACTTTTTAAAAAGATAATTAGGTCTTCTAGACCCAATGATCTGGCGAGAAGCGAGTAGGGTGATTGATGTGGGCTATGAAATGTCAGAGAAAGGTTTATGAGGAGAAACTTCTGTCTTACAAATGATAGTCTCCTTATGATACTTCTGGAAGTCTCTCAGTTTTCTTGGCTATGGGTACTTGTGTCCTCAAGGAGAAGATTTATCTTAAAGCACAGATGCAGAATCAGAAGAAAAGACAGATAGAGCAAAGAAGTGAAACAAGTGTTTATTTAGGAAGAAGAAGAGGGGGAGACACCCTCAAACATGAGGATGGGTCCTTCCCAGTGGAAGCAACGAAGGGAGTTTCTGGGGCCTGAGTTTTAAAGAGTTTTACAGTTTACTCTCTGTCCTAATTCTGGCCGAGGAGCACTTTGAGGTGGGATAAAGTTTCTGATTGGTCAGTAGTAGTTCCCTTTTAAACTGATTAAAGGACTTCAGATTGGTGCCTTTTTATGATTTAATGCCTTTGTTCTCCTTTTCTCCTATACCCTATTCATGTTTAATTCCTACCTAACATTTCTAAGTGGAAAGGCTAAGAAAGGAAAGTTTCTCATGATTTGACATTGTCTCTCCTTGGCCACCATGGACTAGAACCAGAGTGAGAGACCAGGGCAGTTTGTCAAAGGGTTTGTGAGGTAGACTATGGGGGTGGGAGAACTGCCCTGGGCTTTAAGCTGGGCTCTCAGAAATGCTCTGGAGGATTTGAAGTGGAGAGGAAGAACTGGGCAGTGAAGAGTGAAGTCCCAGTGGGAGAAAGGCAGAAGCTAAAGAAAGTTATTGGACAAGAAAGAGACCACATGAACTGCTGTTGAAGAGTCATCAGGAATACCTGTACACTTCCCTAAACTCATTTTGCTCCTCATAAGGCTCATCTATCTCGCTTTTTATGGTTTCTATGAGGGCTGTGACCCCCATTCTACCTCCTGATCTTTACCATAAGCCTCCACTACCTGTGGATTGTTGCACTCCACAATGCCTGTTGGTGGGCAGTGCCTAATATGCACAACAGTTGTAAATTAGTCTTTCCCTGTCCTCTCACAGTCTCCACTTTGATCTTCAGTCATTTTTCCCTCAGGCATGTTTGTGGCAGGATTTGTTAAATTTTAACTAAAAGAAAGGATCTGTGCTAATTCTGCAAAATCTCAGTACTGGAACTGACATTTAAGGTCTTTGAACAGCCATGGATACCTTCAATATCTCCTTTATAATTTTACTCTGAGCAGTTAGTGAACCTCTCCTTAAATACCTCCAGTATAGAGGAACTCCTCACTACATGAGCTAGCTGATTAATTCCTCCACAGCCCTGATAGGAAGGTCTTTGTAAAATTCAGCCATCCCTCATAATCCAAAACACTCAAATCATTTCTGTTCATCTAAACCCTCTGATTTCCCCTTATTCCTCCTAAACCATAACTATGAGACCTTGTCCTTGAACAATGCAAACTTCTCTGGACCCTACTATCCCCTTCCCTCCAAAGATTTTCTAGAAGTGAAAAATGTAATCCTCTTCCTTGGTGATGATTTCAGAATTTCCTATATTCCCTTAATAAGTTTGTAAAGAATGGAGAACTGGTCAGGATATTTGGAAAGGAGTCATCTCTAACTCATTCTGACACTTTATTTTTCACAACAGCAATTATAGGGCAATTCTGGTATAAGTAATCCAGTTCTGACAGCCCCAGAGTCTGTGCATCACTGGCATGTAGTCTGTATTTATTAAATGGGGAAAAGAACAGAAATTTTTTTCTTAAAACCCACTAATTTTGTCTTTTTCAATTTTAAAACATATGAAAGTAGGTTGGGTGTTTATATTTAACTTTATTGACATAAGTTCGTTTAAAGATATTATAAGGAAAATAAAACAGCAACATCTAAGACCCATCCCAATCTCCTCCAAAGCTGGAAGAGAGAATCCTGTGACACAGAACAGACAACAGCATTTGGGTGGGTGTCCATCTGGAAAACCCAGTTTTCTACCTTTCCCATGCCATGGAGCATGCCAATAAATGTACAGAATTACAGGCCAATAACTTAAAACCTACAACTTAAAAATATACATTGACATGAATATCATTTTGCTAATTAAAATTTTCCCACAATTCCCTATAATCTAACAATAATGTTTAAACCTTCTTCAATGGAGCATGTGAGGGTATTTTTAAAGGTCCCACTAGCATTTCTAGTCTTTTCTGTCACCAACTACCTCTCTGGCAAAGGACGCTTTCTTATGGTCCTTACATGTTTGCACCTCTGTTCACTAAGATCAGCCTGCCTCTGCCTTAAAATACCCTTTCCTCTTGAAAACCACTATAGATCTCCACAAACTTCCCTCTGGTGGACATG
This sequence comes from Solenodon paradoxus, assembly GCA_004363575.1. Lineage (NCBI taxonomy): Eukaryota > Metazoa > Chordata > Mammalia > Eulipotyphla > Solenodontidae > Solenodon > Solenodon paradoxus. The sequence continues at coordinate 162,660 of RJWH01003226.1, read as the reverse complement.
TTTGTTTCCAAGACATGACTTCAGAAATGTGATGCCTGTGATATGGAACAGGATCTAAGCTCAGGTTGACCAGGTGTCCCTCATGGCCTCTTCTCCAGTGAGCACCTTGCATATCCCATCATGGTCTCTTGGAGGTGGGATATATACTCTACTTTCATGACATCCCAAGGACATTCTCCCTCCACACCTCCAGCTTCAAACTTTATACATTCAGAGCAATTTCTGTCACTGCACAACTGTCGTTGCTACCACTAATGACCCCGGTTACTCCTCTTCTATTCTGATGGTTTCAATACATGTTTCCCTACTATGGTTCCTACATTCATTTTGACACACCTTTTGATAATTTGAAAATACCCATAATCAACACTTTCAGTTCATTGGAATTGGGGTTTCCTCTTCTCCAACAATCTTGTCTTCTACTCCACTTCAACCATTCTTCCCCCCAGTCATAGGCTGGGTCTTGTCATTACCGATAACTGCAGTTTCATCATAATTTCTGTTTCAAAGATCCTGTTCTCCAAATACTACCTCCTTTATATATAGTCACTCCTATTTCACCAACTCAAACAATCTTTCTTCCCACAGACACCTATAATCTGCTGATTTTATCACCTGCTCAGTCCTTCAATCTGTTCATCCTTTTCTCTTTACTCACCTTAAAATTTGGTTAATCATGATACCACCCCTGCCTGCATCCTCACCTCCATAGTCCTTTCTTGATTCTTTAGCCCACTGTGTAAACAAAACCACACTTAAATTGAAATCTTTGCCTACTGATGTTGTACTCATGCATTTGAACTGAGCAGAAGAAGTTATACATGCTTTAAATTTAAAACCATGATAGCGAACATGGAGCAGATCCCTCATGTTGCCCATTAAACAACCTACTTTCCTGAGTCATTAACTCTCCTGATTTCCTGACAAATGACTCATTTATTCTTCTTTTTCCTGAACTTTCAATACCTAATGTACCTCTGAGTCATGGGACTCGTTTCACATCTCACTGAGAAAATGAAGCAACAAACTATAAAGGCTACAGATTCCCATAATCTCAGCTGTGCCTACATATTCTACCATTCCTGCTTTCTAGAGAGGAGCTGTCTGTACTTCAAGCAGAAGCTATTCCTCCTCTTGAGCCTGCCCTAAAATCTGCACACGCTTATCACTCCTTCACTCTCCACTTGCTCCTCTGCACCATCGGATTTTCCTCCCTTGATTGTATTAGTCATATTAATTTTCAGAAGTGCTATTATTTCTCCCATCTTCAAAAAGAAATACATGCAAAAACTTCCTTGTCCCCATATCCTTCACCAGACAACACTTAATTTTCTGCTTCACTTACAGTGAATCTCCTTAAAAGGTTATCTCCATAATCTCTTTTCCTATGCCCATAATCCCACTCCAACTAAGTGCACCCCATACCATACACACTTCTCTTTTAAGATCACTAAAAACATAGCCCTCTTGTTACTTGGCCCACAGAACCCTCCTCTTTGGCTGTTCCTTCTTAGTTTACTTTGTTAGTCCCCATGACCTCTAAATGTTGAAAAACATTAGCATTTTATCCTTAGACCTTACAGAATTTCTACCTAGATAGTATTTATTCTCACTTCTTTGGCAATCTCTCCTACTCTCATGTTTTAAATGTCATCTAGATCTGATGACTCCCATACTTATATTCTAGCCCACACTTTAACCCTACACTTCGGACTCCGTATATCCAACAGCCAATGCAATATTCCACTTGAATGTCTAATAGGCAATTCAAGTCTATGTGTAAAAATCAAACTCTTGGTATTAATTCTTCAAGTCAGCTCCTCTCAAAATTGTATCCAACTCAGGAAATGAAATCCTCATCCCTCTAGTTATTTAAGTCCCAAACTTTCAATCATCCTCAATATCCCAGATCCAACCTCTCAAAAAATACAGTCAACTCTGTCTTTAAAATATATATTTTGCATCATCTCTGCTGCTACCATTCTTGATCAATGTACTATATATTTTGATAGCTTCTTCTTGATTTTCCTCAGTAAGAAACTCTTTTCATGTTCAAGCTATTCTAACAACAGCAGCTATAATGATAACATTTAAACATCATTTATGATATTTAAGATGTTAAAGAACTTAATTTAAAATTAAATGCATTCATATATATTATGTTATATCATTTTTGCCCTCTCTTCTCAGAAATAATAGCACCCCATCTTAGAGTAATATCAAAGAAAGGTCTTATCAAAAGTTCCCTATAAAATCAATCACTCTATTATCCCCTTGTATTATCCTACCAATACCACTCTTGACTACTCAATATTCATCCCCTACAAATCTGTGCCCTTCTCACTCAACTCCAGCCAACACAGGCCTCCATGTTATTACTTTAACACGTTGATAACTACCCTCCCTCAGCCCTTTTACACTTGTTCCCTGTACCTGAGATGAATTTCCTACTATATTTGCCTAGTTTAATTTCTTCCCTTCTTAAATATGCTACTCAAAGTTCACCTTTTCATGAGACCTTTCCTAATCCCCTAACATTTCTTTTCACCCTTCTTTCCTTTATTTTTCAACTTAAAATGTACTCCCGTAGAGCCCAGGATGCATTTTATTTATTTATCCTGTTCTATCTCTCTATCCCCATCAGGCAGTAAGTTCCATTGGGGTTGGAAATTTTAATTTTTGCTCATTGTGTGACCTCCAATATTTAGAAATGTTTCTGCACAGAGCAAATCCTTACTAAATACTGACTGAATAAATGAATAAATGTTTTAGCTTCAGCAATCGGGTGGTTGAGAAAATGCTTGGTAAAGAGATTTTTATGAACACAATTATGCATGTATATGTATTTACCTTTTAAAACCATAACTTAGTGCATTCAAAGAAGGGTAAAATTGATATGTACAAAGAATATTCTGAACGCCTCTGGAATGTTCAAGCCTGCAGACAACATTTGGAGCTGTATAAGATTTTCAAATCCTTTGTGATAACTTCCTGGTTCTCTCCACAGTCTTTAATTCACAGATTGAAATCAATGTTCTTACACCATCATTTTCCAAATTATAAAGTTCCGTCATATCAGTTCTTGGGTTAAAATCCTTTAGTTGTTGCCTATAATTGACACATTTTCACCTGCATCAGAATCTTCAAGAGGACTCCTTAAGACACAGATTGTTAGATCTCAACAGAGGTTCTAAGTCAGTGAGTCTGAGATGGGGCCAGAGAATCTGCACTTTTAAGTTCTCAGGTGATTCCATTGTGACTTTGCAAACCACTGGACTAAAGAGAGATCACATTTGCTTGCCATATGATGCCCCTCACAGACAAACCTACGTCATATATTTCAAAATAGACAGGTCAACAAGCTGGGAGCATTCTTGGAGTGCTAGTTCAAGTTTGCTCCTGACCAATCTTTCCAGGGTGGCCCACTCAGACCACTTCACTCTACAACTTGATCCCCTGGGGTTGGTATGAAGGAAGGTTCTTATTTGGTCTCCTGAAAAAGCCCTCCAGGAACATTCCTGACATTCAAGTCAGAGGAATAAGTCCTGGGAACCACAGGGGGTGTCTACATCACTGAACCAGCTCCAGCCACCAGCCAGAGAGGCAGAATGACAGTGAGAGCCAAGAGTTACAAGAGCACTCTTAAGTGCCTAAATATATGAAAAGAGCATTCAAGTATCGCCTTATTAAATGCTCTCCAAAAACCCTCTAAGACACACATACCATTGGTATCTCCATTTCACAGATGAGAAAACCGAACCCATAGAGATTAAGTACAGTGCTCACCATTAAACAGATCTTTAGTAGCAAAGTCTGGGCTTGAGCCCAGACATTCTAATTCGAGGCCAAAATAGTAAGCATGAGGCTATATTCCCTTCCCCTAAATATGAAATCAGAAAAGATAAAAGATAAAACTATTAGTGTTTACTTTCCAAAATAATCTGGGAATGTTCTGGTAGAACTGAAAACTATATAATTGATTCCATTAAAAAATCAGCATTTTGGGCTTTCGTTATCTCCTAATCACTCATTTTTCACTTTTTCTTATTTTCGAAGTATTATTAGCACAGTCATGTTTTGCAAATTATTCAAATTCTAAGGCCCCCCCCACCCCGAAAAAAATAATAAAGGAGAGACAAGTATTCAAGAACCTCTAAAATTCTAAATGGCTACAAATTGGTCTAATATAGTTGCCTGAGCTATTTCAATTTTCCCTTATATTACTATCATCTTGTATTTGGAATCATGGTTTCTGTTATATCTGAATTTGAGATATTGGTAAAACCCACTACCCCAAGTGTGGCCTGTGAACCATATGTATGGACACAACCAAGGAGCTGGTTTGAATGCAGATTCTTAGACTCCAGTCCAGCCCTACTGACTCAAAGCCTGAATTTTAAGATCTCTAGTGATTCTACTGCAGAGGTTACATTAGACTCTAATGATGCATTCATTCATTGCTAAATTTTAAATCCAGACATACCAGCAAAGAAGTGTCATGAAGTAAAAGCATCCTGATGAAAGTAGCAGAACTCTCTCACAGCTGGATGTCCCTGAATGATTCCACTGCTCTTGGCCTGTGTTTCTTCATTTGAAAAATGAGGAGAAAGAGGAACCTGGAGGAGTGAGTCAAACTTATCTGCACATTTGGGATCCTTGGAGATTTTGAAAAAGAAAGTACTAGTGATGCCTACTTCTCACCCCTAGAGAATCTAATGTAAATTGGTTGGGAGTATGGCTTGGGCTTTGTGATTTTTCATAGGTGATTCAAATGTACAGTCAAGGCGGAGAATCTCTGCGTTAGAAAGGGTGATCTCTGCACCAGCAGCACTAGCATTAGCTGTTGAGTTGTCACAAATGCAAATTCTTAGACCCAACCTCAGTCCTGCTGAAGCAGAAACTGTGGGGATGGTTTAGCTAGTCCTCCTGGTGACTCAGCTGCAAGGTCCACGCAGAGCGTACTGACCAGCAGAAATCATCACAGCTCTTTCTTCACTTGGACATCTAGGATTTTAGCCTATCGCTCTGATTGGCTATGTGAATGCTATATTTGCCCCACGAGTCCCATGACATAACTTGAAGATCTATTTGCGGGTAGTGTGAGATTGGGAAGGAAAAGGAGATCATCTAGATCCTAAGTGGTGACAAAAATATCCAAGATGGCAGCTATACATTTGCATCTTTTTGTTACAGTATGAACTTCACATTGAGGGAGCACGATTAGCATATGCTTATCTGTTAAATGATGTTTTGCTTAGAATTTCCTTTTTGTTTCTGAAACATATCTCACTCTCAAGATAAAGTTGTAACATCATTTTCTTACTTTTTTTTTTTTTTTTTTTTAAGAAAAGGTGCAGGCAGAAATGAAGTCCATAGGCAGACAGGTAGGAAGAGAGAGAAAGAAGAAGCATTCTTTTTTACTTTCTATTTAGTTGTTCACAATGGTGGTTTTGCCCTGGACCCAGCACTTGAACTCAGGGTTATATGGCCTATGCTCCTTCGGAAGTAATTGACTTGACCATTGTTCCACCAGGGGGTGCCAACATTGTTCATTTCTAATGAACAGAGTTCAAATACACAGACAGGCCTGTGATCTGTCTTCCTAGAAAGGGACATAACTACCCCATAACCCTTGCCAGAAGGGTTGCCGAGAATTTTCCTGCAAGATCTCAGCTGGTTTTGGCGTCTACTTTGCCTGTTCTGAGACTCACGACCAAAGAATTTAAGATTCTCACCTTTAGGCAGAATGGAAACATGGATGGGAAGATCTGAATATCACTGGACAATCACTGCACAGGAAACAAAGGGTAACTGAAATCTTTTAGGCAGGCTCTGTCTCGCAATGGACTAATGGTCTAAAACATCCTTCCCTTGGTTATAAAGAGTAATAGTCCAGAGATAAGAGCACCAAAAGTTGGCATATCTTTAAAAAGACTCTACAGTAAAAGGAAAATCCTCATCTTTAAATATAAAAAATGATTTTCTTGTGCCTTGTGTTTCTTTGATGCTTTATAAATCACAATGAGGACGAGAAAATCCTATTTGGGAGGGAGCTTAATGTATCTGAAAATACTTTTGAACCTGAGACCCCTTCGCAATGACAGTAATATCAATTTGGATTACTTAAGGTATGCCAGTAAAGTGGTACCCTTTATGGAAAAGAGGCATTTATAAATTCACAAAGCCTCTCAATTGTGTTTTAGGAAGATTAGCATGGAATCCAGAGTCAAGCCTAGTGTCCTACCTTCCGGAGATATTTGCAAACAAACAGCAAGGCAGCAGGAGTGGTGCCTGGTCCCCAAAGGGACCAAGTAATGTGAGTCAGTGGCTGCCCCCAGCAAAGTCGTTGCTCCTAACAGACACACTGTAAAATATCATTTTCCTCCCCTGTGGTTGAGAAAATCAGCAAGCAGCTCTAAATGAAATCTTTTCCTTAGACACCATGGTGTGTGAACAATAGATAATTTACATGATATGTATATGTAGCCTCTTGCTCTCACTCCCTCTCTCCCCTTCACCCTTGAAAAACAATGCATTTCTATCTTTGGCCCTGTTGGCTTTGTCTTTTTTTTTTTTTGGTTCTCTGCATCAGCGAAGCATGGAACTCAGCGCAGAACCAGGCCTGCCTGGCAGAATTCTCAGGACCCTGGGCGCCCACTGCTGGAGGAACTTAGACTTTGTCTAGTTTCCCAGTGAAGCCAGCCCAGAAGCCTGGCGGCCATTTTGGTGGAAGCTGAAATACAGCCTTGATTCCTCATCCCACCCGCTCCTGGGACCCATTAGGGGTCCAAGCCCCACACTTCAAATTCCCTCTAACTTCTCTCCTCTGCTATGACCTAGACACGGTGACCAATCTCCAGACCAAGGAGATGAGATCCTTTTCTCCAAGTCCCAAACCAATTCGGAAGCCTGATGGCAAGGAACAAGGATCCTAGAACCTGCATTCCAGTCTAATTGCCTCTAAAGCTACAGGTTAGTGGGCTGTGTTCACCAGATTTTCCCAGCTTGATTCCTCTCAGGTGAGCTTCCTGCACCTCTGGATGGTGACTCTCTGACCTGGCTGTGTCAGCTAGCTACCCAGGTCCACCCAGTGCTGGCTCAACCTCTGCCCACCCAGTGTGAGCTGCCTTTAGTTCTGGACCCTGACATTAGGCCTGCTCAGCTGAGGACCCGGGTGGTTTCCCCAGGGTTACATGAGTTGAAAGGAAGACAAGATCAGATGCCCACCAAACCAGTCTGGTGGAATGTTCTTTCCCAGGCTCAGTTTACAAGGGCAATGAAAAATTTTCAAAAGAGCCAAGGTTTTACCAGGCCACAGAAGCTTAAGGCTTACGTGACATAATCACTGGATGCATATCCACTTAAATATATATATATATATATATAAAGTTATATATATATTTATATATTTAGTTATGTTTAACTAAAAATCTTGTTACTTACCTTTTTTTAAACCAATGTTTAGATGACCTGAATGTATAAGAGTAAAACTAGCAGTAGACACCCCACAGTTTTCTGAGACACTGCTCTAAGTCAATCCCTTTACCCAGGCTGGTCTGTTTCATTCCCACACAGCACAGTAAGTTAGATGCTTTTGCCACTTCCTAAGTGACGTGACTTAGCCTCATGGGGTCAGGGGCTGGCCCCCCTTAATCAGCTTCTGACAGACGAGGGATTCAGCTCATTCAAATATTGGTTCAAACGTGCCTTTCTAATGAGACCCTGCAGCAAGCAGCCTTTTCAGACATGCAGACTCACCAGATACCCTTTAAACTGCCTTTCCCACCCAGACAGCCTCCTATAGTCTAATATACAGTATGCTTTGTTTATGGAGTTTGTTTTTCAATGGCTGTTTCCTCCCAGAAAACAGAAATTCTTTGAGGGCAGTCCTCTTTGTTGCATTTAATGGTTTACCTTAGTGTCTAGAACAGTGTCTGAGAAATGGCAGAACTCCACAGAGATGTGAGGAACCTACTAATAAAATGGCTGGGCACCCTCACCGCCTTTCCTCTTAACTACTGCTCCATTCTGCTTCTACCCTCAGTGCAGAAAAAGAAATTCTATTTCATGCCCTGCCAAGTCATTCTCTCTGGCAGCGATTAAGGAGGGGTGAGCAGGGGGTCTTTTCCCACCATTCTGATCTTACTGATGGCAAACATTAAAGTTGTAAGCATCTGAGTGTGCCTCACACTTTGAAGTATAAAGATTTATAAACAATAAGCATTTAAAAGCAAGAAAAAACCTTTAAAAACTAATTGCATATTTATTTAAATACTGGTTTGGTCGTCTTGGGCTAAAAGGTCTTCATTCAAGCTATTTTAAGATGAAGAAAAGGCAACGCTTATTTTACAACCTGCAGTGAAAATGGATTATCTTCCCACTCCACAGTCTTTGAAGATAAAACTGTCATTTCACCAGCAGTGGAAGGCAGTGTGACTCAAGGACTTTGGCAGTCTTGTCAACTCTGAGGAACTCTGGTGGGATGGAGGTTTCTCTCTCCCCACAGTCGTTGAAAGAGAAGTAAGGTTGCGGGCCCTCCCAGTGCCTCACCAGGCTGGGTTTCTGTAATCTCTCAAAATCCAGTCCTGAATTGGGCTGTCCATTTGACCGAGGGAGAAATCTAGTGCAAAATGAAAACCAGGGAGGTTTAGAAGGATGATATCAGCCCAGAAAGTCAGACCGATAAAGAGGAAAAGCTTTAATAATCTCGAGAGAAGACACCCTTCATGATACCTGCCAGGGACTAAAACTACTATCTAAAGCAACCAGGCTAAGGCACAAGGAATGGAAACTAAGATCTCCTCGTGGCTTGAAGGGGAATAATTGCATATCCACTTTGGAGTAAATCACTAGATTTTTCATTAAAACCCCTCCAGAGCTTCTGAGATGCCCGAGTAGCCGGTCTCAGGCCTCCCATCACAATGCATAAGGCTCATTCTTTCATTTATCCATTCTTCTATCATTAAGTAGTCGTCTACTGACTGTCCATTCTTTGTACCAAGATGCTACCACTCTCACAGAACATGACACCATGCTATTTTGCATACTGCATACATTACCTCATTAAAGAATAACCCTGAGACAACCAAGTCACAAACATGGGAGTACAAAGTACAGAGGGAGCAGTGGGCTGGGCCAGGGCCTGGCAGTGAATAGGCACAGGAGGCGGAAATAAAAGCAGGCAATCTGACAATAGACAGGGAATCTAAATCACTTCTCCATGCCGTGCAAGAGAGGACTCTATCTGCAAAGGCCTATGACCTAAAACAGAGACGATTCCAAACCACAAACTTCTGTCCAGCTAGCAATTTTTTAAAACTTATACATTTATTATCTCGGTTCATGGAGAGAAATATGAGAACAACAATTACAAAAAGTAGTTTATATTCCAGTGCTTTACTATGCTTGACGGGGAGGTGGGCAGCGACTCCCGCCAGTCCACATACATTTCTTGAGCACCTAGGCTGTCAGGGCACTGACAAGAGATGCTGACCTAGTGGGGCTTTCTCTCTGCACATGACCCAGCTGGAACAACTGGTAAAGACTCCTTGTGTTTCTTTAGAAAATCTACATGGTTATATCAGCATAGCTGTCATAGAAACTTTGTACAGTTTTACTCCCAAAGGGATTTCTTTTGCCATTTCTCTTTAGCCTTCTAAGTCTTTACGGGGAGTTACATTCCAGATTTCTTTCTATGGGACAACATAAAGGTATACTTTTTATTTTTCGTAAATATATACAATTTCAATATTTTGGATGTACTATAATTTTATCTGACATTTTCTTACTGTCTCCGATTTAGACTTTAAAAGCCAACATCACATTTAATATCCTTAATCATATGTGTGACCTTTGAGGAATAGACAGCATATTCCTAGTAACAAGCTTGGTAGGACATAGAGTACTTGCTATTTAAAAATGCATATACAAACATTTTTAAATCACGTTGTGCAGAATCTGCAAAAAATCACTGCTTCACAATTTTGTAGAGTCACCTCTTCCACATCTACTCTTACTATTTTTTTTAATGCATATTCTTATTTACCAGTCTGACTATTGAGGACTATATACACATCCATCATTTTTATTTGTATCTTATCAATCATGAGCAAAAGTGAATATAGTTTTCTATTTTCACCAGCAATATATATTTCTTTATTTATAATGTGTTTGTTCAATTTCTTCATTTTTTTCTGTTGAGTTGTCTTACTGATTTTTCTGTTTTTTGTTAAAGAAATTAGTGTCTAAATGAGTGTTTAAGGAATGCTTAAATTGATCTCTAACTACAGTTTACCAATTTCTTCTTTTTTATTTGTCTTGTAATAATTTTTCCCAAACACTGCTATTAATTTTATTCATTTAGATGTATTATTTTTATCCTTTACAGTTTGGGGGTTTGTCTTCTGATTACAGAGGCCTTTTGACTGCAAGAGATAAACTTATTCACCTGTGCTTCCTTCTAAAAATTAATGGTTTTAGTTTTTATATTTAAAGTTTATTTAACCAGCACTATATTTTGGTTTCAGAAATGAATTACAAATACACTTTGTTTACATATTTGTCTGAATGTCTATCCAGTTGTACCCAAACTATTTAATAATTCCTGTCTTCAATAATAAATTATTTTCTACATAGCCTAAATCCCCATATACGTAAGTATTGAGGTTTGGCTTTAGACATTCTAATTTTTTTTATTACCTAATAGTAGTCATTATTTATTACCTAATTATTATGATTTTATGATATCAGAACATTCCTTATTCATAATTTCCTAGAATGCTCAGATTTCTCCTTTCAGATAAACTGTAGTACAGAGGTTTATGAAGAGCCTGCCATAAAGTAATATTAAATTTGAGAGGCGGTTTGAAAATACTGATTCCAGATAGCATCCCTCAAGATTACGGTTCAGTAAATCGAGAGCGGGGAAATGGAAATGTAGAACTTTGAAAGAGTCCAAGGCTTTTGCTCAGATGGAAAAACCATACATGGAAATTCAGAGACAGGGTGTTCATATGAAGAATGTGATGATCTTCCCAAAGGAGGCCCATCTATAGTGAACTTTTTTGAAGTCTTTATCAGGTTAAATTTTGACACAAAATGTTAAAAACACAGAAGAGAGTGGAAAAAAAAAAGAATGATTGTTTAGAATTTAGGAGGCATAGAGGCAGAAAGAATCTATGCTATCAGGTAAGAAGGATGAAGTGAGACAAAGTCTCAGAAGGTTAGGCAACATGGGTTCTTCAGAGCCAGAATTTAGATAAGGGGATACTTTAATTGCTCATCTCCAGAGACAAGGAGATTTTTGTAAAAGCGAGACTGCAGAGTAAGCTGGGATGGGAACCTGAGCCATGTGACACCTGGATAAGAAACGTGGTGGCTTTGTATGTGGAGAGGAGAACCAGTGAGGCATGTGAGCATGCGCATGCTTGTGTGTGCCTGTGGGCTCCCTGGGGGTGGGTAGGACAGGGGTGTTACCATAGCCTGGCTCTACCTGGAGAAAGCAAAGAATTGGTTGAGTTGGAAGCATAAGAGAATCAAGTGAGGAAACTCATTAGGGATGATGATGGCAGTTACACAAGAGAGGAATCTGCATATTGTTGACAGTGAGGAACGCAGTGGGGGAGGTACCTGTTCATGCTTTTGGTACTCCTGTGGGCTGCCATGATTCACTGCTCCAATGAGTTCCACCGTTTCATCCCCACTGCTACTGTAGATCAGGGAAATTTAGGGCTAGGAGGGATCTTTAAATTCACTTGAAGCTCAGCGATCCACCCACATTCAAACCAAACGCAAATAGCAGACTGGAGGCTTGAAGCCAGGCAGCAGGGGGGAGCTGCGGAGAGCTTCTGAGCCTGGATTCAACTCGGGGCTCCCACACTCTGGATGACAAGGGGAAGTAATACTTAATGCCAATTTCTTCCTCTCTTTGATGAAAATGATACCCATTTCCTACATTTGTTGCGAGGAAACAGCTCCCTGAGCAACTTGAAGCAAACAAAGGCTGCTGGGAAGTAAAGAGACCTGAATCTAGGCAGCTCAGTTCTACCTCTCATTACTGATTCTTCCTTCGGGTTAAATCATTAAACCTGTTTTCTTCCTTTTTTCACCTATCAGATGTCAGATGAGAGCCCAAGTTACCACTGAGATGAAATCTTATATTGCATATTCCATGAGATTTTATAGTCACTAGGGTAGAGAACTTTCAGTGACTTAGTGGACAGAGATACAGATAAGAATAGACAGGGAGTTCCACACAGTATTCCTGACTAGCATATCATAGAGTACAAGGGTTTACTGATTTCCTTCACTTAGTTGTCATTGTGTTGCCAGCATTAGGACTATTGGATGTTCTGATGAGACAGCGGGTAACAGGAGAGACCATGTCTGCAAAATAAGAAAGAACACCTCATTGGCTATGCTCCTTCCTACTGTAGGGTAGCCCCTTGGTTCAGTTACATCTTCGGGGGAATTGTGATTATCCTTGGCTTCAACAGCAAAAGCCAGAAAATGAGAACCTCCATGTCAGATAAATGTTCACAAAAGTGACCCCCGAGTAGTGTGCTGGACAGAACATACCTGGGCTCGTGTCATATTTTGGCACACATGATGTGCATCGATGGTCTTAGGTTTGCCTGTCATTCTTAACCTAATTGATCTTTGTCGAGAAACTTAATCTATAAGTACATCTTTCTTCTTTTATAGGGAGAATGACACCTGGTTTATATGGGGGACTATGTTTGTCTTTAGATGTTCTAAGGATCAGCATTCTAGTTTTGAAGCAGAAGACATTTTTATATCCAGGTATATTCTTTCTGCTGCACTTACGCCCATTTTTGAAGCATAGGGCGTCATAGCATCAATGCTTTTTGTTTCACATTGAAACTATATATCCTTATGGAATGAGTAGAATGGAAGTGAAATGGAGAAATAGATCTGGGGAGGAAAAAAAACAATGAAAAAAGCAAAAAGATACTTTATTTTGTTCCACTCTGAGAATTCACTCTCTGAGAAGTCTGCAAGGCAGTTTTCACATAAATAGTTTGTTCGAAAGCATTTACTCTACTCTTTAATGATAGAAATATATGTAAAAATTGATCATTAAAACCTTCCCATGGGTACTTGGGCAAGATCCTAGAGAAGGAAATAAAGATTTGCCTTAGTAATTCTACTTCTAAGAGTTTCCCTGGTAGATGTGTATGCCCATGTACACAAGGAATTTTTAAGCACAGTGATATGCATCCTTTACAATAGTAAAAGAATGGGAAGAACTTATTTTTCTTCTAAAATTGCCAGTAAAATAAATCACAAGATTCCTACATTAGAACACAATGTAGCTATAAAAATAGAGAGAAACATCAGTATATGCTAAATAAGCACTATTTGAAATGGGTACATGGTATGTTTTTATTTCATGTAAACACAAGAGGAGGGTATAGATTAGATAGAAAGATGATAGACAGATAGATAGATAGACAGACAGACAGACAGGTGACAGAGAGATCTTTCCATAGAATTCAGTTTCTTAAATGCAACAAAGTGCACTATGATGGAGGTGGGATACAGTTTACACCCATTTACCTTTCATAATATTCACTTTTGATAAAAACTGTACATGTTACCTTTTAAAAAATTAGAACATCTTCTATTGAGACTGTAGAAAGAGTCCTGGGCTCTCAGTTCCAGATGTGTTATGGATCTAAAGAAGTTCAGATAATTACCTGTCAAGAAAAGCCCACCCTACATGTGGCACGTTGCATGATGTGCCAGGAAGACTTTGGTGAGAAAGGAAATCTGGTGTCCCACTCGGAAGAGAGCGGTCCTTCTCTCAGGTACAAGCTGAAAGGCTGGGGGCACATCTCCTGACACAGAAAAGCCGGCTGTCTGCCCAGTCACATCACAGGGAAGCCATTTTTGGAAACAGTACTGGGATAGATGCTGCATATTCCATGAACAAGATTCTTTATCTCCTGGCCTTGTGCAGACTAGAAATTTTGGGGGAGAACAGGAATTGTGTCTCAGTCTCAGGGCCGCCCTCCGTCCCAGGTGGCTTTTGGCATGCAGGCTGGGAGAGTTTTCCTGTGTGTTGGTTTGTTAGTTTGTTGCCGGCCTCAAACAAACCCTGCTTTATCTGAACAGTGGGAATGTCCTCCCTGGTTTTGGCTCTCAGAAGACTGACTTCAGGTCACAGGAACGGTGTGGTTGCCGGAGTCTGTGGGAAGGAGCCAGACATCTTGGGGCCCCCGCCCTGCCTCATCTCTTCCCACCTGTTTCCTCATCTGCAAAATAGGCAGAAAAATCACTTGTCTGTTCAGAGGCATGTGCTGAGGATTGTCTAAGCTCAGGGGCCATCAGGAATTAAGCGCTTAATAAACCTTATCTTCTCGCAGTAGTTAGACAACTGCCTTGTGGAATGGGGTGTGTTGCCATTCTCAATTTACTTATTTGAAAGCTAAAGCTCAGGAAAGCAAGTCCAAATTCACACCTGTAGATCAAGATGTGGTTTGAATTATGAGTCTGAATACTGGTGCGGATCAATTCTGGGCATCTGCTCATCTGTTTTCCTGTCTGTGAAATGGCGTCTCTGCCTCCAGACATGGAACACCCTGCCAGACTGGCAGAGGACCGCACTCTGTCATGTAAAGACAGGGCCAGAGACAGAAACATCTGAAGTTTGCCTCTAAAATAGCCACAGGTGAAAGTACAGTCATGCTGGGCCTTTTCTATTGCATCTTATGTTCGAGGGAAGCAAGAGTAGGTACTGCTTTGTTGTTCATTTGTTTCCTTATCTAAAATGCAAGGTGTCAGCAGTGTAGGCCCAGTCACCCCCACTGTGGAATAATCTGCTGCTTGTAGCAGCTCTAATTACTGCTTGTATCAGAAAAGCTAAAGTGCCCCTTCTTCATACAGACTAGTCACATCTTTGGTCAGCTACATACTTGGCTAAGCAGATGGCGTTTAACAGGAAGTGAGCAAATTGGCTTTTCCAGGAAGGACCACCCCAGCCCAGCTCACTGAGCATGAGAACCACGAGCCTGCATCAAAGGAGGATCGGCATTGCACGCAGCAAGCACTGGTGACCGCCAGGCCCTGTGCTAGGACATGAGTTAAGCGTCTTTCTTTTTCCATCTCCGTGGGCCTCTGCGGTAGACACCACGGGATGGCTGATTCCTTGTCTGTGCACACATTGATTTGAGGATATGAAAACGGCTAACACCATGATGGCTCAGGGGATGGAAGGCGTGTCATTAGCTCCAGCTGCTCTCCTATGTTGTTACAGAGCTCAGAGAAGCACTTAATGGATAAACCAAGTCAACAGGAGCACAAGGGGCCAATTCAGAATGTACCAAGGTGGCAACCACTACCCAGACCTGCCCCTAAATGGCAAACAAAAAACATTAATGATGACATTCAGGGCAGGCATACTACTGAACCAAGAATGACTTCACCCAGTCTTCCCCCTCTGATCACAGGGGAGGAGGTAATTTACAAGCGCCCTCTGGGTACAGAGATGGTGCAAGAAAGATGATCTATGACCACTTACACTTGATCATCAGGGCATTTCTTCTTTTTAGTCATGGAGGAGAGTGCTGAATCAGTCTACGAAGCTGTGACAAGAGTCATTGCCGAGTGAGCAAGCATTCCAGCTGAGGGTCTGGTACATCCCATGTCCCTTCTAGTTCACGCTTACAATTACTCTAGGAAGTATCATTTAACTGAGACTCAATGGAATCAAGTTACTAGCCCAGGTTCTCCAGGGGGAACTTCATCTCGTGTGGGAAAGCCAGGAGTCAAAAATGATCTACGTGATCTAGTGTGAAAGTACAATTCCACACCCCCATCTGCATGAGAATTTCTCAACTTCTGCGCTGAAAGGCCAATGCCCCGGGAACCCCCGTCCTTCTCAGGTAAAATGAAATGTTTGGTCACCTTTATTTAACTCACACCATGGACCATTTAGTAACCTGTAGAACAAAAACAGAGAGATTTAGGTAAGAGACTTAGACCTGGTTTCCTGTATCAGCAAAAAGCTACATAGTTCAGCTAAGTGATTTCTCAAGCTTGGTTATTCCAAGCAAGGTGAGTGGACTGGCAGGACTGATCCCAGGAGGGCGTTTGTTAAAATGCAAAATTCAGGCCATACCCTTGGTGATTTGCACCAAGTTGATACTTGAAAAGCACCGTTGAAAAACCCTTTCCAGAACCATACCACTGAGATCCCATCCCTTAGGGTTGCCAGCCCTAGAAAGGGTCCCAGACAGACTGGAGGTGGGCTTGCTTGTGACTCAGAGACTTCCACCCTGGAAACCAGTGGGGACAGCACAAGGCAGTTTGTCATCAGGCAGAGACTTTAGGCCGTGGGCTGGGGTATTGTTTTCTGCAGAGGAAAGAATACTTTGATCTCGGATTGATCTGAATTAGAATCCGGCTCCCAGGATGATTTGAGACATCTGAGAATTCCTCAGGCCTAAAGGATTTGCTCTGTAAAATGCCTAATCTCAGAGGTAATCCATTCCGATTGTCCTTCAGAGTCAGCTGAAGGGTTTTAAAAGAAAATGCAGACACCTGGACTCCACCCCAGAGAAACGGGTTTAATAGGATTGCAATGGCCCCTTTGGCAATAGGTTTGTTGTAAAGTTCCCAGGGGATTCCTTTGTGCAGCCAGATTTAGACCCACTGATCTTGCCCCAATGGATGGCAGCAAGGTGCTAATGAAATGAGTCATGCCAGCACTTGGCAGGAAGCAGGAGTCAGGCTCTGTGAAGTGCCCCTCTCTGCCAGCAATGGCCACCAGCTCTGCTTCTCCATAAAGGGATTCTCGAAGGAACCCCAAAGGTCCATGTACCCCATGTCTTGGGCTCCTCACTACAATATTCTTATTAAGCATTTTAAAATTAGGTAAAACCAGTCAACTGTACCAAAAAAATGCAATTCATCAGGTTAGTTTTTGAATGTTGCACGACATTTTAAAGGAGACTGTTTTAAGCAATCTGTCTGTTAATGTACCTATGACTGATAGAAGACTTAAGAGATGAATCCTAAGACCCCCCATAGGCCTGCCTCTAAGTCCCCGCCCGTCGTGCCTCTGGGCCTCTAATTAAAACACCTGGCAGTAATCATGCACCTTCCATGTTGAGCCCCACACAGTCAACGCTTCCCAGCGGACACCACAGTGGGGTCTCAAAACGGCACCGTAAGTGACACACTGTGCAGAGTTTTAGAAGCAGGCTTGGAAACAGCTGCTAATAATTCCACACAAGAAGGTGGAGTGTTTTGCCTTTTTTTTTTTTTTTTTTAAATAGCGGAGCCAGTCAGCCAAAGAAATCAGTCTTTAAAAGTCCAGCAACACATAGAAGGACAGATAAAAATCAATACCAAATCCTTCTTCCCTTCCCAAGCAACTATTAATAAACTCCCTCAGCTTTCAATGTGTCTCTCCCCATTAGAGTCTTGCAGAGGAAGGACTCGGGGCCCAGAATCTTTATGGAGGGTTTCCTGCCCTGCTCACTTTCTCTCACCTGCCTGTATGCCTGCAATTTCCCTTGTTCAGAATAATGACAAACAACAGACTGGATGTGACCTTGAAGGTACCTGGAACCCCGCCAGAGGAGGGACTAGGTGAGAAAGTCGCTGAAGTTACTTCCTTGGTGCACTAGAAATTAACCTGGATAGGTGAACATATTTCCAAACTGTGGCTGTTTTTCTCAGATTTCTCTTCCCTTGGATTTCCCCAAGCCCACCACAAGGCCCACACAGACGGTGCAGATTACGATGCCAGCATTCAGCCTCTTATCGAACCTTTGTCAGACACACGTCAACCCACTGGATCAAGGGAAAAGCGGACACACAGAGAGATTCAATCATGCATCCAATGCCACTACTAGAAAATGACAAAGTAGGTGCCAGAACTGGGAGGATGGGTAACGAGTTGTCAAAAACTCTTCATTCATACAGCTTTCCCCATTACGTGTATGTCCCCCATGCAAACCTCTCGCCAGTGACTGAGATGATTTTTATGGAGGTGCTTTCTCGATTAAAGCTCTACTTATATCAGGGCTCCAGGCTTCCTGCAGGTCCTTGACCAGTCTCTGCCCTAAGGTCTGTCTCTCCAGCATCCCCTGGATGCCTGAATGCTTTGCCCAGGCTGCCTTGTCAGGTGGCCTCGGTCTGGCTCAGCGGCACCAATGAGGCAGAGGTTGTGCGTGGGAGGACAGGTGAAGAAGAAGCCCAGATACTTCTCTGTCTCTCTGCACAGAAGGCTGAATCCTTCCATCCATCAGTGTCTTCTTAGGCCTGCCTTAATTCCAGCTCCCACAGGAGGCCCTGGCCCGCCCTCCAGGATGTATCTCCTGTATTCCCATTTTGCAACCATCAGCTCTTGCTGGTGCTCCTCTGTGGGTAGTTACATTAACCCTGGTGTTGCTTCTGTGGGGCCCATCACCCACAGAACAGATTACCTGAGTTAGTTAAGCCTTGCTTTGTGCACTAGCATGGCTCCTTGTTTTCTGGGTTGAATTCAACAGAAAACAAATGTATAAAAATTGAAGAAAAAAAAAAAGATTGAATGTTGGATAGAGAAGAAAAGTGTAAGAAAGAATGAAATGTTACTGCTGGATTTGCCTGTACCTCCTGGTGCTGGCTTTCCTATGCTTTGTCTATTTCAGTGCTCAGAATAGAACTGTGGGAAACATAGTATCATTATTCCCCTTTCTACAAAAAGCTGGATATAAAAAAATGTCAGGTGACTCCTCCAAGAATACAGAGCCAGTAAACTGAACAGGTACCACACACAGGCCATTTCTCCTCCATCATCTGCCATAAAGATCAAAATGAGACTCTATCTTGAACAATTTTGGGAGACAGTGTTGCTGTGAATATCAAAGAGTTGGTAGCACAAATTATGCGGATTTTTTTATATGTAAGCTTTGATTTATATAGTGAGAGAGAAGAAATAAAAAACAATTAAAAGAAGCTTAATCTCTTATAGTAAAGAAAGGTCCACCTGCCATTGATCTCTGCCTTCTCATTAGTATTTTTGGAGGATTATTAATAATTTCATACAAAAAGACAAGAATAAATGAAACTGTGAATTATGTCCAGACAGTTATTATTGTGTTTCCATAAAGTTGAAACACAAACATCTTAGAGCTCAATCATTTGCCTTCATTTCTTTGCTATCAGATGGAATACTTTTTCTAGCATTATTATTACAAGGAATTTTCCATTCATAAAAATCCCACCCACCCCATACTCTGCTGTAAAGAGTAAGAAGTGCCGAAGAAAGCCTCAGAAGTACTGAGCTGGAGTCTTGGCCTTAACATTTACTCCTCCTTGTGTGACCTTGAGGAAGTTGTTTGAGTCATCTGAGGCCTGATCAGATTCCTCATCTAAATATAGGAATAATTATATTTTGTCTACCTCCTGCAATGGGACATTCTGAGGATTTAAAAAAAAAAAGCATATTGTTGATGCACTTTGAAAAATACAAATCACTATCCAAGTGTAAGGGATCCTGCCGATTAAAGGATGTTTGCCTGCATTATTGTGTTTTTATCCTCAGAGCAATCAGCCACAAGTACTCTCCCTCATCAGCAAAATGCATGAATATGAAAAATTTAAGTGTACAGAATAATTTGACAAAAAGCATGCAAATTGTCAGAATTATCTCCATTTTCTTCAGCCTTCACAAATGTCACTCTCAGAAATTGGTGGCCTTCGGCGTCTTGTTCATAGGAGCTTCCCTGCCTCTCAGGAGCAAGTTCACCAAAACCAAGTGAGGCTGAAAACTCAAGCTGTGATCAGGTGACTCAGTCCCATCTTATATGATTACAGGTCTCCTTTAGACATTTCTGCATATTGACCTTATAATTCTATGGATTTATCCCTGTCATCTCATACTTTACAGAGTCTTCTAAAGAAGTGAACAGGAAGAAAGACTGGAATGACAGATACTTATTTCAGGATCTAATTTTAAAAATAGTCCTTCCTTTTTATATATTAAAAATAATGTAGGAATACCCTGGTGGAGTCATGGTTAGACCAATTGCCTCCGAAGGACATAAGCCACAAACCCCAGGGTTCAAGTTCCAGGTCCGGGGAGAAACCAGTCTGAACAACTAAATGGAAATAAAATAAAATGCTTCTCCCTTCTCTTTCTTCCTGCCTGCCTGTCCACCTTCATTCCTACCTGCACCTTTCTTTTAGAAAAAAAAAACTGTAGTTACTATGCAGGAGCAATGAAGACTGTTTCTATCAACAGCTTTCATAGGGAACAGCAGCCTTAAAAGGAAGGCTAAGGAAGTGGGTTCAATCTTGTACATTCAGCCCATATTTGTAGTTGCCTGTGGGCCTGGCACTGAGGAAAGAGGGCAGCTAAGAAAACAGATTAAACAACATTAAAAGAACTCTCAGCCAACCAACCCCTTGCCCCTGACCAGGCCCCACTCTCTCCAGGTAAGGCGAAGCTGCGGGGCCGGTGGCTTTGGCTGAGAGCAGCACTCCTAACACGGCCTCTGAGTCCCCTTCTGACCTTGACCAGATCACTTTTCTTTTTCCTCCATATTTACAGAAATGTGATATTTCTACTAGGCAAAAAAGAGAAAACTGAATGACAGGTAAGGAGAAGATGCTCAATGCAAACATCTGGTGCTCCCATGGACGTCATATACATTTCAGGTTTGCAAATCTGGAGGGTTTGGCAGAAACACCTTCAGTTTTCAAGGCCATGCAAACCTGAAGTTCACATTCAGTGAAAGCAGACTTCTGGCTGCTTCAGAACGATTAAAACGCTGCAACAGAGCAAGACAGCTTCCTATTTTCAACCCTAGCAATTTGGTTCAAGCATGATCTCAACCACTTTAAGCGTTGATATTTCTAGCCACCTCTTATGCTGTATTTTCTTTTAATGCCACCAATCATGTGTGAAATTCTCTGGCAAAACTAATCTTTGTGGGAAATGATATGTAATAGCTTCTTTAAAGAGACAGAGAAAGAAAAAGAGAGAGGGCAGCGATTATGACCTTTGTTGTTTTTTTGACATGTTTTTCATAGTGTAATACAAATGGAAACATTTCTTTCTCAAGGTCAAAGTAGAAATAAGGTTTCTAGCACTCTTAAGTAGGAAAGACTGAAAAGTATCGGGATTTTATAGATAATGGTCGTCAAACTGGAAAATCAACTCTGCTCAAAAAAAAAATGGTTGACTGTCCATTTATTATATCAAGGCAATTAGAATCATGCTTTATCTTTCAAATGATGTGAAAAGATTTAGTGATATGTAAACGATGTGACTGAGAAATAATATCTGGGTATTTATATAAGAAGGCACCATTTGATGACCTAATGATAAACACACGTGCGTACACACATACACACACTCAACTCAACCCATCTTTTCTTATCAAGGGAGGCTTCAGTCAAAAGCAGCTGTGACCAAATGATCTGCAATCTAAGTTAGAAAGCACTAATGTAAATTTTTCGTTTGTTTTTTGGAACGACACTACCCACAAAAGGGTAACTTAGCACGTCCTCATTATCTCATGAATTTTGGAACTTATCCCTTAAATAAACCCATCTCATTTCCATATAATTATAGCATCTAAGAAGGTCCTTAAAAAAATAAAAGGAAAAAAAAGTTTAGCTCAAAATGTAAGGGATAATAAGGAACCCATGGTATTGGCTAAATAAAGAAATCCATTGATCAAATTTGGAACGTGGCTCCTAAAATAAGAGCTTTGTATGAATTTAAAAGAGGATTGTCTTTAGGGAGAAATCTTTACGGTCTTTAAAGGCTTCTTAGACGGCAGGTTCCTGCATACGATCTTTTGTGGCCGTGTTCACCAGTCACATTCTCTATACCTGTTAGATAGTAATGTACTGCATGTCATTTTGATTCATCTGTAATAAAACATAATGGCAAAGACTTCACACTTTAAAAAGGGAGGAATCCGAACTAAAGGATTCCTGCTTGAATTATTCTTTCCCTGTGTCAGCCTGGGGAAAGCAAAAACACTTCCAGAGTGTTTAAAAAGAAAGACAGAAGTGGACTTAATTCTCCATAACAGATCCCTCAATACCAGCTAATTAGACAAGTCAAATGTTTCCACTGAAAACACAGAGGAAGAGAAATGTTTTTCTCTGCTCCGCGCTATTTTCCGCTCATTTCCTTCCTCATAACCTTGCCACTTAACTGCCTGGGATACCGCTTTAGAGGTGAAAGTTGATGGTTCAGCCACAACCAAAAGTATAAATGCTGACTTGAGATGTTCTCAGCATTCCAGGGGTAAAATAAAAGTCCTTCCTATGGCGACGTACAAACCTGATGCTTCCAGGGAGGGGACTAGGTCTCTGGTCTAGATTTTTTTTTTTTTTTTTTTTTTATTAAAAGTCTTCTCAGTCAAATACCTCTGGTTATGAGAGAGATGCCAATCAGCATTTCTCCCATTTTTCTTTGGCATTTTAAGGAAGACAGCTAATCCACAGTTAACACCAGCTGAACTCTGAATGGCTCATTCTCGCTTTCTAAATTCTGCTTCCCCTTTTCGCCAGGTTTCATCGATACGTCATTAATGTAGTAGCAATGAGAGCTAGTGATATGTGTCTCTCAGTTCTGCTCATTTGTGTCAACTATCATTTCTTTTGGGAGGCATGCTCTCCCTGAGCAAGCTCCAGCCCCTCCTTGGCTGTAAACTCACCTTAGGTTCCATCTGGTTGACTTGGCCTTGAAAACATCCTAATTTTTTGCCGCCTAGAATTTCCTCAGTGCAATCTCCTCTCCTGACCGCAAAGGGTTGGGACAGGCCCCTCTCAGGCCAACCATGACAATCTGTGAGTGGACATGACCACTGGCAACACCTCGCCACCCCAGCAATGGAGAAATGTGTTGGGCCAGATGGAAAGGGGAGATGATTCAGACATATGGTGCTTAGAGCTGGAGCGAGCACAGTTACAACCTTCTGTCAGACTCAGAGAAAAAGCCAGGATGCACTCAAGCAAAGAACCTGCCCTTCAGACCAAACATTCCTCTGAACCAAACTCTCCCCAGCAGCTCAGGTCTCCTGCACTGACAACCACCCACGGCCTCTCTTCCATAATCTGGGGAGAAGTCTCCTGGCTGCTTTGCTTTTATTTCTGGATAAATTATTAATGGCTATTCATCCTTGACACATGTAATTTTTAACTATGTAAAATATTTATGGTAGCGGAAAGGGTAACTTCCTAAGTATTTATTATTTTCCCTTGCTTTTACAGTAAATCCCCATCAGGTTGCTGACTGGGATTTTCCTCCTTTCTTTCTCCCATGTGAACCTGAATTTGAACTCCAAGTAATGAATGCAAGATCGATGACTAAGTAACAAAAGTATCCACGGTGACTGAGGAGCAAACTCTTAAATCTCAGTGCGGTAAGTGCAAATGAACAATTATTGAAAACTCTGCACTAAAATTTGAATAGGAGATAAGAGTGAGGCTTAAGTCATTAAAAGGTTCCATTAGTCTTGCGAGTCCGAGAGAGCACGCTCAAAACAAGCAATTCGTGAGAACTGGAAATGTTACATATTCCACTAACTTGGACACGCACAAATGACTCTAGCGAAGCCAGGGCAGCGTCCTGTTGTCCAGTCCCTACAGGGAAGGAAGTGGACGGAGCAGAGAGCCTGTTCAGACAATGAATCTTCAGTCAGATTTGAAGGGGAGTGTGCAACACTGACAAATTAGATCGTTTATAAAGGAGGGAAATATCCCGTTTGCATATCAATTTACCAGTGTTAACAGTATCACCATGCTCTTCTCTTCATCACTCCCTGCTAGGGACACAGTCAAAGACTTCTGACATCTCTACCCCATTCCCACAAATCACCAGCAAAGACTAAGAATGCAGCTCTCTTTCCCTTTGTCCCTGTTCTCCCTGACTTGATAAACCATTTGCAGATCAAAAGTGAAGAAAATAATAGGCACCTATATTGCAAAGTGAAAGCTCTGCTTCGAAATTTTACCTGGAATAGCTAAAATTTTAGACAGACACACATGTACACACGCAGATACTTATTTAACTACAGACATACATGAGGGATTTGCAAATAGAACGCTACTGGGTCTTAACCTGCCTGGGTTCTATCGCTCAATTCTTTTTGCCCTCGTGATTGCGCCACGGTTTTTATCAGAGACAGGTGGGCTCCCAGAATTCTGGATGACTAACAGCTTGAGCAAGGGGCTGCAGACCAGAACCTGAAAGAAACAGCATTCCTAAATACACACGATTTCCTCTCAGAATAGAAAAACATGTCTCATGATGGAATTATGGTAAGACTGAAACTTGGTCATGCCACAGAAGGCAACTTTAGCCTTGCCTTTAAAAGAGTAGAGCTTCACCTGAAGTAGGACATCACATTTCAATTTGTACTATTAAAAACTTGCATTACACAATGAAACTCATTACCCTGTGACTCACCCTGCTGTACAAGACAGCTGGACTAGAATACAGTGATTAATATGAGCTAGCCCAGTGAACCTTTCTGCAGCAACCACATGATAAGCCAGTACAGCATGGATGGCCGCTGACCATTCCTTCAGACTATACCACTACTCCGGTCAACTCTGCTACCTCCCTGTAGTCACATAAGGAATTGTAGCAAGAAGCAGAAAAACTTAAGCTAAAATGATGATCTACTTCTCATCCCTCAAACAGCATGATAGATGCCAGAATTTTTATTTTGTCCTCAGACACATTCTCTTCACAAGCTTTTCCATATATCAGAAATATATTCAGAATCAACATTTGCTATTATATGAAGTGCAATAAATAAGCTACAGCCTCCATCACCAGCCCTTGGGAAAGAGGTATTGTTGAACACTGAATTCTGCTTAAATTTGGGTATGAAATGAGGACTGTTTCTCCCAAATCAATTTTGGTTATTTTAAGACTTCTTTTCTCACAGGACACAAAAGATAGGGGAATCAAAACTGCCGTCAAGACAACTAAAAGCATTCAGTTTTTGCAACTTGGGCTCCTTCCATGCTTTCACAGATGTTTTCAAGGCTCAGGAAAAGAAAACAAATAGTATACACAGAAATGAATGCCCAAGAGACTCATACTGCACCCATGCACGCTTATCTAAATACTATTTGAATCTGAAAAACAATTCTAGATTTCAGATCGAAAGCTGAGCAAGAAATCACCCAGAGCATTGATCCTGGCACCCTTCCCAAGCCCTCGCCAGTCACTCTCACAAACCTTTTAATATCAGATGGATGTCCTTAGATGATGAGGCGGGCTGAAACTTACAGAAGGACAGCATAACTTCAGGGAGAAGGAAAGGCTCTTTCCTCTTAATGCTTGGCTTCTTATTTAGTGTGGGAGTTCTGCCTTCCTTCCAGCAGTGAGTTGGAGCCTTACAGTGTAAATGTACAGCTTCCAGCCTGCTCTCAGGGTTCTGAAATCTCCGATCTCAGCCTCAGCATGCTTTCTGGAAATGCAGGCTGCTCAGCTGAAAACCTAAAGGACGTTTCCACCGGAGGCACACAACTAAACTGCACAAATATTTAACTGCTCTGAGACCTTGAAAGATGTGAAATAATAGACATTTTGTGCTAGGCTGCTCTAGCTAGTTAGAGAACAAGGTATGGAGGAGTGTTCTCCGCTGCTCAACCACGGCACACCGAAGAATGTTTTCCTTTTCCGCCACAAAATTAGGGAAACACCAAAAACGCTTCATGGAACATTGATGTTGATGAAGATTCCACAGCATCAGTAGTATAGGAACTTTGTTTTACATTCCATTAAGTTAGCTGACGACTTGCCACACCGCATCATTTCTCCTTCACCTAGCTGAAAAAGCCAACTCCATGCAGGCAAATCAAGGCAAAGTTTATCCACCACCACCACCCCTCCCTGATCTCGTTCCTTTTCCAACTAAAACTCATCCAATTATAGCACAAAGGAGGCTCCGAAGGCTGCACCAGCTTGGTCCTCCAGTTACCAAGTGGAGATAGGTTTAATGTCACATATTCTCGCAGCTTAAAGATTTGTTTTAATGGGCTTGTCTGCACTGATGAAAAGCTGGGGACCCCCGCCCCCCGAATTGCATCATCAGAGTTAACACTCACCAAAATACATTATGTTTCTCATTAATCAGAACAGCTGGAGCCCCACCGCGGCGTCTTCAGCAGGCACCCAAGACTGACACGCAGAGCACAGCCGTTTCATGCTACATTCGCTGGAAATGTCCCCGGCGTGGAGAGCAGCGAGCGCCCGGCGTGCCTCCTCCGCGGGATGAGCGCCGCGCAGGCTGCCGTTCCCGGGCTACGATCCCCGGCGGCTGGAGCGTGCGCTCCGGCTGCCTGCTGCACTGCCCATCCTTACTGTAATCCGACTCCTCCTTGCGATGTCCTTGCCGCGCCTGTGACATCAGGGCTGAGAGTACTACAAACAAATCCCCCCACCCCACCGCACCCCACCCCCGGCTAGCGGCGGCTCCGAGAGGTGCTCCGATTGCCTGCCTGGACCAACCGTGGCTCTCGGGAAGCTTCGCGGAGCCGGGAGACCTGGGAGGGGCGGAGTGAGGGGCGCCGAGGCTCTCTTAAAGCGAGAAGGGTCTCGAGCATAAACCGAGGAACACGCCGGGGACATTGACTCGCGAGCGGGAGGAGACACGGTTGAGGCGAGTTCTGCCATTAACATGTAATTAGGCACACTTTTATCCTGCCCCGCCAGCGAATGTCACCATCCTCGCCAAAATTCAGCACCCCTCCCAAGTTAAAAAGGCAGCGGGAAGAGGCTGGTTCCCCTGGGTGCCTGCATTCTCTTTGCTGTGGGCTGGAGGATGTGCTGAGGTTTGTGATGTTTATTCCTAAAATGAATAAAAGACTCCAGGGTCCATGACTAGGGTAACAGAGGTTTTCGCTAAGAAGTGATCTGATCACAGAGAGCCGGTAGTTAGTGAAGTTATTTTTTTATGTCTTGAGTATTTTTCTGAACTAGGCTGATAGAGAAATGTAAAGAAAAACAAGTGGTAATAACCTCCCAGTTTACAAGGTCCCATTACTGCCCCTCTTAGCTACCCTATAGGAGGTGGTAGAAAGGGCTCTGTTGAAATGATCTTTGACCCTCAAAGGAGAGAGACATTTAGCTTGAAGGGTAACCAAGACTGTGTCATAATTCAAGTCTGGTCATCAGCATCACACACACACACACACACACACACACACACACACACACGCTCCCATTAAATTTGAGATGAACAGTCAAGAAAGGCAAAGCTTAGCAAAGCCTCTGGCTCCTCCAATGGTCTAATGAATTGCAGTCCTTATCTTACACAGAAAAGGATGTTAGAAAGAAATCCCTGAAAGCTGTGCTGATTAATACTTAAATGCTCAGCATGGAAAATAAACCCATAGAGCAAGTTCAGTGTCCTGAGGACTCATCACTTTGGACTCAACTTACCTGCTGAACCACTAAAACCGAAAAATGTCTATAAAAATCTGCTAAATTAAGAACTAAAAATAAAGAGCTGTAGCCTATGGAAAGAAGCCATTGATTTATTTTTAGCATGGTCTTTATAAGCCATGTGAGCAAACATTTCTACATTTTGCTATTAAAATATTCAATGAGCTTTCCTTGCACAGTTCTGTTTCTGCTAGTGGATTTAATGCATATTGGAATCTGGAGGCTGAAGCTCATTATAACAGCTTGCTTTGTCATTTTACCAAAAAAAATAATAATAATAATAATAATAACCCCCTATTCTCTGTGAAAAGAGCACTATACCCAATATCTTAAGAATTTGGTGAATGTAAGTAGGCAATCAAGTTTAAATCAGAACTATAGAGTGAATGTTAGGATCGATCTGTCAATGTTCTTTCAGGAATATTATTCATTTAAAGCAATTTGGAGGAAGAAATTTACAAATAGTAAAGCATATTTTACAGTTTTACTCTTTGAAACAAATGTTACAGAAAAATACTGAAGACAATAATCAGTGTTTTTCTTTTTGGACAGCTGGAAATCATCCAAATGCACAACAAATGGCCTTTCCCTCAGGCAAGAGAACCGTGTGTGGTAGAGTTTGCTGGAGCTCTTTGGCTGCCTGCTCCTGCATGGGCTAGGGGGCAGTGCAGTTTAATGGTGAATGGTCCTGCCGAGTTCCTGTAACTGGAAGATTCCAAGACTGAGACTTGAGTTTAAAGCAGGGGGTTTTAGACACTAAAGGAAATGTTTTCCTGAATGACAGCATTCTGGCTTTTGCATGTTATTTTGTCATTACCGGCTACTTTCACTAATGTCATCTTACTAAAAAACTAAGCTTACAGACAGATGGATATTATCAGTGTTGCAAGTGAAGAACCTGAGATTCAGAGAGGTTAAGCAAAGTTTTCCGTGATGTGGTCAGTAGAGAACAGTTGTTTTATTATGTGTATGTTGAATTTCTCTTAGAGTCCCCAGCAGGTTTCTATACTCAGAGAAAGAAATGATTAATTTCCCACTTACAATGATTTGGGTAAAGGTCTTCCCCTATCGAATTATGTCACTGCATGTTCCAGAAAAACAAACAAACAAACAAAAAACAACAACTATATATGGTCATGAATCTGCAGGCTGAGTATTTGGTAACAGGATATTCTAACCTCTGTCTTGTATATAGCGAATTATACCATGTGTAGCTTCTGGAAGAGTATGGCCTCTAAGAGGCAGGTGTTATATCCATACAGCAGAATTCTATTCCACTAAAAACAGAAAGGTATCTTCTTTATTTAAGATATGTGTCCCCCCACCTCAGGCTACCAATGAAAGATTATTAAGAGTACTGAGACCTCACGCACAAATATAGTCTGTCTCTGGATAGTAAAAATGTGGTGCTTATTTGAATTTTATATGTATTATTGTTTCACTTAAAATTATTTTTATAGATTATATTTATAAGGGGAAAATGCAACTAGTTTTTAAATTTCCAAAGAGAGTAACATCCAAATGAGGACACAGCTGATGTTGACTGGACATCGGGTTGTGGTTTGCTAGCTGAGCCTGAGAGATATTCATGTCATCTGGAAGAGAGGACCCAGTTGCAACCATCACTGATCTTTATCTGGCTCTTAGAAAGTCTGAGGTTTTGGAGATTGAAGGGGAATTAAGTCGCTACTGTCTAGATGGATTTATATCTTTCACTATTAAAACAAAGCGTGCTCCTAAAACCAGTTTCACATCTGGAGTTAGAGATTATGGTCAGATGAGAATTCTCTCTGCATGCATGTCCCGATCACTGGATGTCTGGATCCCTCAGCTCCTTCTGGTCTTACTAAAAGGCCTGTCAACGCAGTCATTCCTGCTCTTCCTTTTTAGCGTATTAGGCTTTCTGTCTCTCTTCTGTCCTTTTCTAACCTCCTTTCTCCCTTATTATTCCCTTTGCAGTTACCACCATCTACACATTGCTGGAGACATCTGTTCATTTTCATATCTTCTCATTGGAATTTAATCTCCATGAGGGCAAGGATTTATTATCTGCTGTATCCAGTCCTTAGAATGGTATCTAACACTAGCTGCTACTCAATAAATATTTGTGACTGAATATGCGTGCTGAGTACAACTGTATTGTGTGTAAAACATCACACTTTTCTATATGCCTGTAGTCAGTTCTTTGAGGTTGATGGTGTCTCATGCACAGTGGTTACAGAAATTGAATTTGTCTGGGTTTAGCAGCAGCTGTTCTTAAATTTCACGCAGTACAAATGCCAGGTGGGACTGCAGGCCACAGCGTGTGAGCTTGCTTGTCCTTTTTAAGTTCTTGTAGCTGTATGCAGCAGTAATTTAGTATCGAGTTAGCACAGCCCGGTTGTGTCTTCCATTGCTTTCCCCTGAGCCTGATTTTAGTCCACTTTCATCGTTTACCTATTGCAGCAATCAAATTTTACTGTGTTCCTGGCTCCGAGAGTTGCCTGAGTTCAGTCCGTGCTCCGTATTAGATCCATGTTTATCTTGTAAAACAGATATGATCAAGTCACTCTACTGCTTAATACTCCTCATTTATAGTTCACGTACCAGAGTGTATCAGGTCTCTTTCACAACCAGACCTTGATTACTCTCCACGTGTGAATTTCCTTCTCCTTCATGCTTTTCACTCCAATCCTATTGCATGACTTCAGTTCAGGGGTGAAGACTACATCCCTCTAACCAGCACTCTTTATTTAGATGTTTTCTAGTCAAGTTCTGGATCTCTGTTCATTTTGACCTGAAAATATTTTCCTTCCTATACGAATAAATGAGGTGCTGTTTCTTCTTTTTTTTTTTTTCAGGTAAGATGCTATACTCTTTCTTACTTTAGCATTTAGATATAGTGTGGGAATTTCCTTTTATTTACCAAATCAAAGTGGGTGTTCTTTTTTTCGCATTTCATGACCTAAGAAATCAGTATTGAATGAATTAATTCCTTCTCTTTTAAACTTACTCTATATTTATTGAATAAGTTCAGTATCTTGTGAATACCTACAATATTGCTCTAGATGCCAATACAGAGTGCTTCAGAAGGTCAGAGGGCAAGCTGGACTTGCCTGAGGGGTATCAGAAGAGTAACAAGGGTTAGATGCTAGAGCAGAAGTAGGCTCCGAAACATACACTGAGTTGAAGTCAAATAGACCAACCACATGGAGCCTAATTCAGCAGAATTGACTGGGCCATATTACAAGGATTTTGATATTTATTCTGACTTATACAGGATGCTTTTGAAGTAGCCTGATTTTACATATTTTAACAGGTTCATATGGCTGATGTGTGGGAAATGAATTAAAGGGAGCAAGGGAAGATGCAAGGTGATCGTTTTTGTAATAATCTAGAAAAAAGATGATGGCTTGGGCCAGGGTAGAAGCACTAAAGGTGATAAAATGTGACTGGAGTCTACATAAGTGCCAAAATAGGTAAGAATGATTTTCTGATGGATTGGAGGAAGGGGAAAAAAAAGGGTTATGGGTTACTTAAAATTTAGAGATTAAGCCACTGAAAGGATGCAATTTCCATTAACTGATTTTGGGAAGATGGTGAAGAATGTGACTGGGTAGGGGTTAGGTGAGGCATATTTAGTTTGAGATTCCTATTGTAAATTCAAGTGGAAATGTTCTGTAGAATTTGGCTAGCTGAGTCTGAAGTTCAGGGAGATGTCTGAACTTCGTATTCAAATTTGGAAGTCGCCATTTTACAGATGGTGACTAAACCCACACGACCAAATACTTTCTTCAAGGAGAACAGAAGGAAAAGGAGAAAAGGGTCAACTCTGAGCCCTGATACATTATAAGAGCAAGGGCCTAAGTATGTTGGTATTTGGTGACTGAATATTTTTTGAAAGCATAATACTCTATTGAATGAATATTTGTTGACATGAATGACATTTGATGGAAGGCTATTTATTTTAGGCTTGAGATTGCCTCTGTCTGATATACCACCACTCAATGTCCAAACAGTTTGATAAGTGGAGAAATAAGTAATTATTCATATGAGAACAAATGACGAGTGTAATTGATCTGTGTAGTTTCTTATCAGAGATTTTTTAGATTGTGTAGATACTTATACAAACTCATAAATCATTTTTATTCCTACATTTTCATTCTCACTTGTTTGTTGCTTCTTTTGAATTATGTTTAGAGACCTAGTTCTAGAAAATGAATTCCCTATAAGAAACGAAGTGGTAATATTATGACGAGCAAAAATCATACATACATACATACATACATACATACATACATACATGCATACATAAAACCAGCTTAAAAATACTAGAATATTCCCCAATTCTACCAATCTTAATTTCTTTGACTTTGGAGACAGACAACAAATTCCTTCTATATTTGATCCTATCTGTTCTGAGAATCAGTTAATCGGAGTTCTTTTATAATATTTTGTATTTATGATTCTTACTTGGAGTTGGCTAATGGTCTAGAACTGTTTACTCATTCAAAAAATGCATACTGGGTATTCATGGGACAAATAGAAATACTGTTATAGATGCTGAAGTTATATCAATTAACTTATAGAAATATGTTTATACAAAGCTTGCATTCTAGGGATTTCCATATTTCAAGTTATCCGGTAGGAATTGGAACTTCTTCTACCTTTCTTCATGCAGACAAAGGAACCTGAACTATTCTTCATTTCATATATTCCCTAGTTAGAGTTTATTGCTTCTTTCTCTACAACAGAATGGACATAAAATCCAGGGGCATGCCTATCATGTCCAGGTTGTATTAGTCAGTGTCTCTAACAATGTTTAAATAATAGGAACTTTGCAATAAATATTTGTCGACTGAATAAATATCTCAAAATCTTCTACTTCTAGATGACGATTCATCTTGATCCTACTAGTAATAGAGTTATATTTTACTGGGAATGCCCTTGTTCTATTTTTCTTTATTTGTCTAGACAGTTATATTCACCCCTGAAAACTGCTCAGATATGTTGTTTTCTAAGAATTCTTTCCTGGCTTTATGTCTGACTCATTGTTCCCCTAATGAGCTCCCAAACATTCTTTGCATAACTATTACAATATTTATCCAGAATGCATTTCCATATCTGTACAGTTGTCAATATCCACCAAGTAGAACAAAGGTTCTTTGCAGTTGCAGAAAAAGATGAGTTAATATTCCTGGACTGTTTTAACCCCCAAACATAGCGGAGTTACATGCCAAGGACATGGCATATTGGTTTAAAGACTGGAGCATGTCCATTAACATGGATACTCATGGACATTATCCATGATTTAGGAAGAAGCAAACTTTGCTGGGCAAGGATTAGAATTATACAGTTAAGGAGAAATTAAGAGTGATCTTAGGATGGAGAGAGAATTCTCCAGGCTCTGAGGAATGACAGGCCAGGAACCAGAGGGCTGATCAGCCATCAAGCAAGAGACAGATCAGAAATTTTGTAGGTGGAGTGAGCAGGAAGTCAATACGGAAAGCAAGTATCAGAATCAAGAGCAAAGTTTAGACAGAGTGTTTCAGGGGAATCTAATCAAACCCCCAGCTGCCTTTACAGATCACTTGTGTTAGTGCACTTTCCTGATTGATTGAGAGCCCTGCATCCTGTCTAACAGGAAACATCACCAGATCTCAGATTCTCTCCCTGCCATGCCTCCCTTTCTTTGTCTTTTAGTTTTGCCCAAAGCTCTATAGGAAAGTATTTATATTTTTATCCAGTAGGTAAACTCTGGCCTCTTGATTTTTTTACCTACGTGAATACTATCTCCAAAAATTGATGGGCATGATGTCATATGTTTGCTAACTCCAGACCACCTCAATTGGTACCTTGTTCATGTAAGTTAAACCTTTAAACTATTACAGTAGCTGGCAAAAAAAAAAATAAATGAAGTGGAGACCTTAGGTAACAAGGTACTAAACTCTAATGCTGAAGCTACCACTCTGCTCCTCAAAAAACTTGGTATTTTTCGTTTGTTTGTTTGTTCAAGGAAAGGTGAGCAGAAATGAAGGCGAGTAAGCAGGCAGGAAGAGGAGGAAAAAAGCATTTTATCTATTTTAAATTTTAGTTGTTCATCTTGGTCATCCCTGCTGGCCTTGAGTCATGAGCCCAGGCTCGTGGGATATATGTGGACTACACCAGCAAGTGACTGTGAATCCATCCACTAAGCTACCAGCATATGCCCACACTTGGTATTTTATTTAAGGATATGAAAAATATATCTAAAAATATGAGTCAAAGCAAAGCTAATGTAAGGTAAATGGCAAATGAATAGTTTAGGACATGTATATAAGGGTTTGGTAAAAGATAAAATTATGATGACTTCAGGCAAACCTGGAAAAAGCTGTAAGGAAGGGGAAGAATTTAAGTTTCATCTTTAATATTGTACCAGACTGATAAAAATGAAGACAAAATTAGCAAATGACATAAAACAGAGTAGGGCTGTGACTGCTAGGTCTGGGTGACCAAGAATAAATTGAAGTATCAAAGAAAAGTTTTCAGGCAAAGATTGGAAAGGAAAATACAGAGGCTATATTAGATGTGATCTCACAATCCAGGTTAAAGAGTTTGAATTTTATTTGACAGATAATGTCGGCTGTATTTGCTGAATGAATACATGAATGAGCCTCAAAGTGTTTCCAAGGACAGAAATGTAATAATATGCTTCCAAAGATATTTGGTGACATAGTAAGATGAGCTAATATATCTTGTATAGTAGGTTCAAAGATCTTATACACTCCAGAAGTTTCCACTTTTTCTTAAAATAAAATTCATGTATGGTTTCTGAGCAGCAATTTGAGAATCAGGCCTCTTCCCACCCAGTCCCACAACAAATATGTTTGCAAACAAAATGGAAGAAGAAAATAGCATCCTATTGAATTTCTTCTTTTGCTTAAAATAAAGGACTCTTCAAGACATAAATTAGGTACAACTCTAGTAAATGTTGATGCCTTAGGTCATGGACACACCATTTTTAGATGTACTGTAATAATAACTATGTAGAGTGAGCAGAGAGACAGTGCAAACGTGCCCTGATGTTACACAAATTCACAAAGTAATTGAAAGTGTTTCCAAGTGTGCATAATTCTGTGCCTCCAGTCAAATACAGTAGTTGGAAATTTGTTTGGCTTCCTCTGTCAAAATGCCTAAAACACACAAAGCAAATGGAAAACAAAAGATTACAGTTTCAACAGTCTTTTAATTATATCTCAATTTTAGTTTTGGCTTGGTTCAAAAATGCTGATAATCCTGAAACTTCATCTCTGACCCCTTTGGTAGATGAAATGACCAAATGTGATTTTTACCCTTGACTCAAAACTGTCAGTGCTGGAAATCTACAGTATTTGTCACCATGAACACCATCTAACGGCAGCAGTACCCAAAGGAACTCTGCACAGCCACACGTGAATACAAGTGGAAGAACTTAATTAATCTTGCTGTCACTTCCATGATACTTTTCATTAGTTTTGCTGCTATCTGATCAAGTGGCCTTCTCTGTGTTGGAAATGGCTACCCACAGCCTCTTGTAAAAGAAGCATTTCAAAAGGCAAACGAAGACTCACCTTTGTGGTGGGGAGATTTTATGACAATGTCCATTACTGCTACTCTAATATGGCAGCATTCCCCCCATTTCATATTTAAGATGATAAAATCACAGGAAAAGGTAAACATGTAGTCTGCCCTCAACTGAGAAGCTGTTTTAAAATCTAGGCACAGATTATGTACTTGAAATAAAAGGTCATATTTTTCTTAATATTCTTTTCATGAATGCTGATGCTTCATGTGTTATTGGGAATGGCAGTAACCAAATACAGAGTATAATTCATAAGAAATAGTTATTTCCACTGACTACTAATGCGTAGATTAAAGTTGAATTTAACTGCTAGAACAAAGAAGTGATAATCCATGAATAGTGTTGCCCCTACCTTTGAGTCATAATTTTTAAAGACAGTTAATGTTTATACTTTAAGTATATACTTAAATATATCCTCTACAGAAATTTTTCTTTGCCGATCAAAGTTTAATTCACTAAAAATGAGGAATGACTTTATAAAAGGTTTTCACTTTTTGACTATGAATATGGATCAATACTTATGGGCTAGCTATGAAGAATTAAAGAAGAAACTCCCCCAGTAGCTAAACATACATGGTGACCTCTGATGAAGAAATGTGTTCCCTTTCCTCTTGTGTACAAAGTAGCCACCAAGGTATTGATTCTTATTTCCTAGTGTTTACACTTGTGAGTAGTTTTGTTCCTTTTCACTTTATATAGAACCGACTTGTATAAACCATAGAATATTGTTGACTTGACCCAGAGTGATGTTCAAGATTAAGTCATAAAAAACGAAGTGGCTCCTGGCTTCCCACTCTTGGATAATCTGCTCTAGGAGAAGACAGCTACCATGCTGTGAAGACACTCAAGAAACCCTATGAAGAGGCGAACGTGTTGAACTAAGGTTTCCCACCCAGATCGAGAATCAACTTGCCAGGCATGTGACTAAACCACCTTGGAATTAATCAACTTGCATCAAGACTTCAGATATCTGCCGCCATGGCAGATTTGTCAATGCAAACTCATGAGCAACTCCAAGTCAGAACTCCCCAACTAAACATCTCCCCAATGTCTGACCCACAGCAGTTACAGGAGCTGATAAACATTTATCAATTTTTTAAAAAGTTTAGAAGTTTGGGACTTCTTTTTAACATGAAGATAATTAATGTATCATAGCATTTTATAGCCTCATTCTAACTATGAGACTTCTGTACAATAGTAATGAATATTATGACAGTGCTCTTTAGAGCGCAACTGAGATAAAGACCAGCATAGGACCTCGGCAATGTTCTGTATCCTTCTGGGTCATTGTTTTTGAAGCCGTAACAATGAGGTTTGAGGGAATGAGTGAAGGTTACCAATGCTGACTCTATTGCTGACTCTAGGTGAGGTAAGAGCTGCATAGGGTAAGCCAGACAGATGTTTATGAAGAGTGCTGGAGACTTAAGAAGACCAAAGAGTGCACATCAACTATGAGGGCCTATTCTTTAGTCTCTATTGATAATATGCCATGAGGGAATGCAAATCCATTGTTGCCAGATGCTTTCAATAGTTCCCCACCAGTTTTTATTTA
The DNA here is from genome assembly GCA_004363575.1 of Solenodon paradoxus. Taxonomy (NCBI): domain Eukaryota; kingdom Metazoa; phylum Chordata; class Mammalia; order Eulipotyphla; family Solenodontidae; genus Solenodon; species Solenodon paradoxus. The sequence goes on along the minus strand of RJWH01003226.1, from coordinate 126,090 downwards.
CTATAATAAACCATTTGATAAAAACTTTCATGTAACTTTAATTTGAATCCATGGCTTAAAATAATGATTGAAATGTATTTTCACATTTCTGCTATTTTGGAGTTTTATTTGAGAATTTCTGCTATTGTTTTCCTATTTCATCCATTCATCCCTCCCACCACTATCTACACTTCTTTCTCTATATTTCACAATCAAACTTCTGCCCCAATGTCACACGAATTCACAAAATAATTGAAAGTATTTCCAAGCTTAATTCTGTGCCTCCAGTCAAATACAGTAGATGGAAATTTGTTTCTACAAATTCATCTACATTCATCTATCAACAAATATTCCTCTTTGCCTGGTATCATGCTCTTCCCTCAGCTTATCAGGTCCTTCTCCACACTATCTTAAACTATCTAAATGCTACTCATTTTTTATGTTTTGGGTTTTTTTTTTTGTTTGTTTATTTGGGGGGTTTTGGTTTTGGTTTATGGCAGAGATTTAGTTGAAGAAATATTATACTATATCAAAAGTAGTCTTAATTTCTGCTCAGACAGTGGTGGATTTTATATGCATCATAAAAACTTTAAATCTCCAGAATATACAGAGTACTGTACAGTTTGGCCACTAAGTCATTAGTAGATATCCATCAAGTGTCCAGTTCCTCTAGGATACTTCCCTTGATGGCCACTGTCCTAGTTAGTGACTATTTTGCTTATGCCTCAAGGATAATGTTCTTTTATTCTGCATTCCTACTAGAGATTCTCCCTTCTTATAATGTGAAATCTCACTTGGAAAATTAATTTGTCTGACTTATTTTATTGTGATTAGGCCTTACCACAATGTCTGTTTTGATACCACCCAACATTCACTAAAATGAGGGACTTGTTGCTTAGCTGCTGGAAGTGTTATCAACAGACAACTTTCAATTGCCAGACACTTTAGGTACTGTCTCAACTGCTGGGAGCTGCATTGCCCAGGCTTCCTCCTTCATGGTGGCTTTTATCCAATGATCAGTAAGGGAGTAAAACGACCAGGCCATGGCAGACCCATTTAGGGCAACTTGGTGACGTTGGACCATTCGAGCTCCAGAGCATTCATGGCACAACTTCTTACTCTTCCCCTTCCAGTTCCATTTCTCCTTTCCACAATGCTGACCCAGCACTCTCTCCAGTAAAAATCCTGCATGCTAAACATCATCCGAGTCTGTTTCTCAGAAAACCTCTCCAGTGTCATTGACACTAAGAACTCAATGAATGATTGGTAGTGTTGTAAATGTAAGTCTCATGTACTTATAGATGAATAAAACCAGTTTTCCAAAGATGACAATCTGATTATTCTAGAAGCCCTTGGAGTTCTGGATAATTTAGGAGCCCACCATTTTCCCCAGATACTTGTTGATTTTGAAATTAGAGTGTGAAAAGGAAAGGCCAGAATTTAAATGAATGCCCTAGTCTGTGTATTCTGAGTAACAGTAATGGCTTGGAGCTGTCAGTTCCAAGAGGAGACATTCAATCATGATGCTTCTTCTCTTTCTCTTCAACAACAGTAATCACTCAGCATTTTATCTTTTCTATAAGGTGTCATTACTTTGAAAAGACAATATAAGACTCACAAGGGTTTCTCTGTAGTGGAAATATTTCTCTTCACCTTCCAGAAAAAAGAAAGACTGAAGTAGAAAAATATCCTAATTAAATTGAGCATGAAAAAATGTGGTAGCTTGAGGAATTCCATGTTTTAAAATATAAAATTTCTGATAAAATCCTTTAAAATTGAGTAATTTATTATTATCTTTAGTGTCTATAACATATATCTTTTAAAACTGTATTATTTTAATTAAAAAACCAGGCCATTCTTTCAAGGGCTAAAAACCAAACTTCACCTTGGAAAAATCTGTGATTAGATATATGTGTGAGCGTGTACCTTGAACAATAGACATTGTTAATCACCTCTTAACTTTCAGCTACTGTCATTACCAATAGAACCTAGACTAAAATCAAGTGGTTTATCCCCTATTCTCAAGCCCAGTGCTTAATCCAGAAGTCATTTGATATTTTCATTCATTCACAAATTTAACAAATATTCACCAAGTACCCATATGTCAAGCACTGTTCTTGGGACTAGGATGTAGAAATGATCATAATAGATTCTGTCTGTGGTTTCATGAAAGTTATATTTTCTTTCCAGAGAATGAAAGGCAAAGAAATGACTACAATATTCTGTTGAGATGAGTAGAAGATAGACAAAAAAAAATATGAATTGTCAGGGAGGTTAGGGAAGTACTTTTGAGAATGTGACATCTAAGTTGAAGAGTGAGGATAATTTAGAATTAGTCAGATAAAGATAAGGGAAGAGTATCCCAGGAATGTGCAAAGGCTCAGAAAAAAATTGGAATATGCAAACAAGAGCTAAGAGATATTCAATAAGGAGAGACAGAGAAATTCGTATAGAATTAGATAGACCCAGGTAGCTTAGGAACAATCAGGAACCTATAACAAGGATTTGGAATACCACCAAGCATTTAATCAGGAAAGTGATGTGCTACATGGTTATAGATACAAAGAGTGCTATAATTAACTACTAAATATTCTCTGAAATAAAGTGTTGGCTTATATTCTCTGAAATAAAGTGTTGGCTTATCCATATGATTTTGAGATAGGACATGCAATGATGCTGTAATCCTCTGGAATAAGCCAGTTTTCCTAGCTGAGGTTTGCATGTCATCCAATGAAACATAGCAGACAAGAAGCAAAAACAAGTATCCCACATGGTCAGGCTTGTCTAGTTGGGAATCACCAATTCAACCATTTTAGGATAAATCTGCATTTTTTTTTTTTAATAGCTGTCATGGGAGTTGAGCATTTGATATAAGACTGAAAGTGAAAAGCTGATTGCTTCACATTTACCTAGATTAGCCTCCAAATGATGGATTCTGTGTGCTGGCCAGATTGGATTCTGTACCCCACACACATGTGAGCACTGAAATACTATTTTATATCTGTTTCTTAAAAGAAAATGAAATGAATAACACCTTCAGGTAAAAAAACACATTCTTTTTGTTGTTGTTGTTTCCTTGTGTTTTTAAAGGAAAAGGTGCAGGTAGTAATGAAGGCAGTGATAGGCAGGCAGGCAGGAAAAGAGAGGAGGAAGAAGTACTTTATTTTTCATTCAGTTGCTCACAATGGTTATTTACCCCAGGCCTGGGACTCGAACCCAGGGGTATATGGCCCACGTCCTTCAGAGGTGATTGATCTAACTGCTGCTTTAACACAGCATGTCATAACATACAAGTTGTCAAGTTTGGATGTTTATATTCAACTTGTAGTGGAATTTTACATTTCTGGTTCTCAATCCCGATTTATTAAATTATCTCCCTTTCTGCTGCCTAAAGATTTCTTAATGACCACTGTTACATTATGGTGGCCCTGTTTTGAAGATCCTCAGCAAGGAAGAATATTCTTAGACTGCTATGACCTATAGTTGCCTCAAGGAAATAAAGTCTAAGATATTTACAGTGCTCAGACATGTCTTGTTTCTTCTCAAATTTTCAAAGTTGAGCATCATTCTCATCACAGTAATATTTTTATAAAGTAAGATGGTTATTGTATATATTTGTAAAAATAAAAGACATTTTCAAAAGGATATGTATGTATAATACCAAACACTATAGATATGTAATGTGAATATGAGAGTATATTGTCTTACTTTCCAAGAAATAGAAGGCATCAATCTTGATGGGAAATACAGGGCAGTTTGAGTAGCTGCCAAGTCATCTGCCTCTCTGGGAAAATTCCTTATCCATATGAAATATGTAGAGCTAACTTACCCTTGGACATGACTGATTTGATTAGGGTAGTTTTTTGTATAGAATTTTTGAGACCAATGACTTGTATGGCCTAGCTTTAAAAGATTAACTGAGACAATCATATTTGTTTTGGAAAATGTAAAGTAAGAGACAGAGAAGGAACTTGTCAATTGGTGATAGATCTTGGAACTAGGAGGTCATAGACTAAGGTTATATAGATTCATATGCAAGATGGATAAGCATAGGAAGGTAAAATAGGGAGAGAGCAGACATACAGAAATCAAGAGTGGCACACTCAATGCTGAATGTAGAGGAACAGTCTTATATGGAGGCTTTATTTAATCAATTTCTGATAATCTATTTCCCTGCCTCCCACTGCCTGAACAAATTAATAAGTCTCTGTTCCGCCAACAGTATTATCTTTTATCACACCCTTAGCTAACTGGAAGAGATTCAGTAGACTGACACTGATAGGAGTCATGGTCCAGTATTGCATATTGGCCTTTGGCTATTTCTCCTAAATAAGAGAAACCAAGATGGCAGCATCATGAAGAATGCAAAGATACACCTAGGGCAAAAAGAAGGGAAGAGTCAGTCATGCTAGGGGGAATCAAGGACATTCAGGAAGAGTGCTAAGAATTGTTACATAATTAATGATAATGATTTCTATGCACAACAAAAAATGGCTTCCATTTCTGCATATCAAAGAACCGCTCTCTTTGTATGACATACAAGTAAACAATGAGATTTAAGATTTGACTCTAAGTGTTAATATGTAGCCTATATTCTTGGTGATTTTGTGAATTGTTTTCCTGATGAACAAAACTATTGTATTACTAGGATGATGAAGAGCATTGATTTTTGACACACAGGAGAGACATACTCAATGAAGCGTTAAAACCCCGAATCATGACTGTTGCCCAAGACCGTAGCCCACGTATTTAGGTGTGGTAGCATATAAGCATATATTTTTAGAGATTATTTTGTATTTTAACAAAGTGCAGTAATGTTGGCATATTATTAGTCACAAGTAACAAGAATTAATTGATCCCAGTTACTGGTAGTCCATAATAGATCTGCTATAAGATACAAATCTCAGCGAAGATCTTGCAGTGGAACAGAGGAAAAGTTTAATCCAATGATAATTCAATCATGACATAGGGGATAACAGCGAAATATATATAAAGAAAAAGAGTAAGCTAGAATACATGACATTTATTTTTTATTTATTTTAACAAATTTTAAAGGAAAGGTGCAGGCAGGAATTAAGGTGAGAAGACAGGCAGGAAGAGAGAAGAGGAAGAAGCATTTATTCATTTTATTTAGTGGTTCACCCACCCTGGTTGTTTTCCCCTTTGTCCCAGGTCACAAACTCAGGTCCTTGGTATGTATGTGGACTGCGCCTTCCAGATGTAGTGGACTTAACTGCTATACCACTAGGGTGCACCAGAATACATAGCTTTTCTAAGAAGGTATAATAAATGGAGTAAAGGTAAAATGAAAGAATATAATGAGCTATAAAGCAGGATAAAATAGTGGAGGTCCTTGAAGTCAAGAACACATAGTTAAAATTGTATTTACTAGAAAAATCATTTGTAGCTGAACGAATGTGCTTGAAAAGATTTGTAGCTATGGATAAAGAGGAAAGTCAGATAGAGTTCTATTAATATAAATCTTACTTAATCCAATACTTGACTCAAGTATGGGTTCAATTACTATATTTAATGTAGCTATCAAATATAATATCTTTTCAAATTCAGTCTTTTCTTGTTCCTCTGAAAAGTGGCTAAAGAATGTATATACAAACAACTTCCCAACTGCATAAACACCCCACTATTTCTGTCTATGTCTAAATTGAAATAGAGTTTGGTTGCACATATTATCTGTTGAGAAACTTACCGATATCACAGTTCTTAGAGGAATGCAAGGACAGTGTCAGACAGCCACCTTTAAACAAGACTGAAGTTGCATATGTTTCTTAGGTTTGTGTGATTGTCCTAAAAATTATATTTCTCTTTTTAGCTCAATTCCCTCTTGTATCTAACACATTTCACACATTCTTCAACTCCAAGCTTAGACACCACTTCTCCCAGAGCATTTAATGACTCTGCTGATAAACCTACGTGCTTCCTCGGCATACGCTCCTGTGATAAATGCGATAACACATTTGTTATAACTGCTGCACCACTTGCCTGTTTCTTCACAAGACTGTTAGATTCTTAAAGGCCGACACCATGGTGAATTCACCACTGTATCTCAAGGTCTACTGTGCGATTCACTGTAAATATCCAGTTCATTACAGTTAAGTGGATGGAGGGATGGAGGGATGGTTGGATGGACAGATGGATGATGAATGATGCGAGTGCTGGAATGGAGTGCGGAGCAGGAAGAGAGATAAGAGAGGGGAGGAAGAAAAGAATTATAACTGCGATTTGGCTTTATGAAGGGAGAGCTGCAGATATTAGATAACAGATAAATCTGAGCTTGCTTTTAGAAACTTTTAGTAATTGAAGAAGTAAACTCTTTATAATACTAGATTAAAGGATAAAAATGCATATAATAGCTTTATATTACTACAAATATCCATCACATATCCAATGGACTGGTCACTTTTCATAAATTCTAACCAAAATTTGTATTTTTATATTATTCCAAGTTGTTGTAATCATCCACATAAGTAAAGTCTAAGTATGTGGATTATACAAACATGGATTTGTCTCTCATTTCTGAAGTGGTTGTATGAAATAATGTGTATTAGAGGGAGAAATCTTAGTGGGACATGGGGATAGATGAATTCAATGAATGAGAGAGCATTTATGATTAAATATACAAAAAGGCAAGGTGATAATCAATAAGGACTTCTTCTTAAGCTGATAGAGTACATTTTTTTCTTCCTAGTTTCTTTCTCCTTTATCTCTATTTAAAGAAAGAGAATCAAGGCATAATCAGCACGTTTTCCCATGCCAGGTAAGTTTTACTAAGCAATGAAACTAAAGAAATGGTTTTTTTTGACTAAGGAAGAGAGAGGACCTTGTATCTTTCTCCATTTATTTCAACCCAAACATAGTTTTCTTGCTGCTTTGATCACAGTACATGTTCCATCTTATTTGTGCATCCTTTTCCTTCACCGGACTGTGCATTCCCGAGGACAGATTTTTTAGTTTCTATTTTTATCTTACTCCTATCTTGTATCCTGGCACCCACAATTAGTTTCTGCTAAATAGTGAGCTCTCAACAGGCATGTGTGTGTGTTAGGTGAGCGGATGAATATATATGTTTGATGGAGTGGGTAAATGAGTACATATAGAGTCGTCATTGACCATTGGACTAGCCATCTGTACATTTTCTCTGATGGACTGCTGGATGGCAAAACTATTTTAGGATGGAATTTTGTTAGGAAGATTTTTTGGGCTATTGTTTTGCTTTGTTTATGCCAAAATAATAATTTTTGTCCTAATATAAAAAGTTGTTATTCCAGTAACTAATATGCCATTGCTTCCTATCTCAAATAACCTCCTTTTCCTAGTATCATTTAATGTGAAAAAGAGAAATATTAGTTCGACAATTGGTTGTTTTAGGAAACATCAGAACAAAGAGAGATAGAAGGACAAGCTTACCCAGGGTATGGAGAAGGCCTCAGCAAAACTATTATATGTCCTTACTGACATTAAATGACATTACTATGTCATTAAAATTTCGTGTCATATATAGACAGTGCTAAGTAGATATGCTAAGTTTCAGGCACTTATTTATTATGATTTAATCACAAAAATCCTATGAAACATCTTTATCCCTAAACATGTTTTCCAGTGTTTGGTTGTAGAAATCCTATACATCTTAATTAAGGTAGTTGCTACATGGGAACACATGTCAGACTAATCAAATGTTAAACTATTATTTAGAAAATGTAAAGCACACTCAAAAAAAAAAAAAAGAGAGAGGTTGAAAATATAAATGCCACACACACATCCCCACCACACACACTGCATCGGCAATGTTGAAGTTGGAGTTAGCTGTGAGATATGGCCAGAAAGAAAAATATCAAAATGAATCTTAAATGTCTAACAGGTTGGAATCAAGACCATTACAGCACCAGGAATAATGGGCTCTCTGGGCTTTCTGACAAGGACACATGTTATAGGAAAAAGAACATGGGATTAGAGAAACACTGATTTACCACAGAATCTAAGCATTGCCACACAGAAGGTGTGTGGCCTCATGAAAGCTATTTAACCTTTTGAGATTCTGTTTCCTCATCTGTAAAATAGGGACAATGACCCCTGCTTTGCTTTGTGGTTTTGAACAGCTGACTCATATATGTGCAAAATAAATGGCATCTATCATCTTTATCATCAATCATATTAATGCAATCCTATGAATTTGTACACATTTAAAATAGTTGACTAATCATTTAAAAGAAATTTACTGTTTTGTCCTGTCACGCCTCGCAACTTCTGGCTTCTCTAATTTGCTTCTCTCTGAAGTGGTTGTTGTCTCTTACAAACAGGGATCAAATAGATATAATAGCTTTAACAAGAGAGGCCAACAGACAATCTGCTAGAAGCAGGAAAGGGGAAATAGGAAATAGTGTCTTGATCCCATTGTATCAAAATGTCCAAAGACTAGTTTAAAAGAATTAATTCCCAGGAAGATATTGTGGCAGGTGCAGAGACAGAGGGGCGAGTTGATCTGGGAGACATTGAGAAGATGGTATTGACTGAATGATAGTTGATTATGGATCCTAATGGGGCTGATGAAGGCCTACTTATGATTAAGAACAAGTCAACATTTTGACTTTTCCTTTCAGTGCCTGTCATTGATATGGATACCCGAGTAGTTCTGAAAGTGTCCAGTTTAGGGAGAAAGTGAACAGATTTGGTTAAGTTCTTGGGTGATACCTTTAACACAAGCAAGTAGAAATGACATTAGACATTCGCTAATTTCCAACGTTTAAAAACTTGCGCCAACCCATCAATGTCATGGTATAAATGCCAGCAAATTTATTGCTTTATTTCTGAATTCAAACCTCTTTGGAAGGGTGAGTACAAGCGACTCTTACAGGGCGGTACAGCCGGCTCTCCAACACAAAGGAAATAATCAAAAGTGCAAAGCATTCATTGACACTTGAAGACTTTCTTCTGGAGGAGGGATGGTTTTTTGCAAAAAATTTGAGTGTTTCACTTGCTTTTCCTCTTTTTTTAAATTAACCCTTTCACATAGGTTTGCATAGTGTTTGCAGGAAGAACTGGCATCTATTCTGTAATTCAGCTAAGAGGCTTTCATTGTTGGCACCTGCAACCTACTATTTGCAAAGGTCATCTGAAGGTTAGCATCAATAAAGAACTCTTCTTCCTGAAAAAAAGGGGGTGAGGTGGGGTGAAGGAGGGCAATGGAAACTGCTTGTATAACTCAATTATCCAAAAGTACTGTCAGCTCAATGAACCTATTTGTACCTATATGAAGTTAAACTCCCTCTGGTTTACCTCCTTCAGCCTGTTATCTAATTTCCAAATTCAAAGAGTATTATTTGAATAATATTTGTATAATATTAACATAACTGATTTGACTTTTTGCACATCTTTTCCTCTGCCATACACGTTTGCTGTTTTTTTATCACCAGAAACCAAATTTTTATGCTGAAATTCTTGAAGTTTTCAATGTATAATTATTTTTATTGCTATAAGGTCAAAATTCTAGAGTATACTTTGAAATTATATTGAAAATGGCATACACTCCTTTCTAGAGCTCACTTTTAAAAAGAACACTTTTCACTAAATATAAAATTATAACATGCTCCTGTTAAAAATTTGGAAAAATCCCCCCAAAAGTGAAGAAAATAAGTACCTATAATCCCATACACAAATATTTATTGTATTTCCTTTCAGAGAGTTAATGATGTAGTTTATATTCACGATAGGTTATTTGGTTACATATAAAATATTTTATAGTATTTCATTGTGCTGCAGAATTTTGCTTACTATATTATCAAATCTTCCCCAGGTCATTAACATTCTGCAAAATCTAATCTTAACTGTTGAACAATATCTTCTGTTATGAATGCACCGTGTGCATTTAAACATTTTTTTTTTTATTTTTAGGCACATATATGATTTCTAAGTTTTCATAATTGTAAAAGGAATGGAAATGGACATTTTTTAGTAGTTTTCATGCTTGGATAAAGTCCTAGAAATGTAATTACCGGGTTAAAGGGTAAAATTGCTACAAAGAATTTTGATACACAGTGTTCAACTGTGCTCTCAAACCATTTGTGCAAATTTACAATCACGCCAGCACTGTATGTAAGTTTGCATTTGTACTCTACCAGCACAAGCATTGAACATTATCTTGAAAAAAAACAGGATTATATGTTTGTGCTTATTTGAGTGTTTGTGTACTTCATTTGATTAGCAATAACGGATAACATTTTATCGCTATTTGCATGTTTTCTTTAATTAAGATGGGTTAATGTTTTTTACAGAAGAAATTGTATGTATGTAAAATTCTCTTTATAGGCTTTGCTCGCTATTCTGTGGATGTTTAGAATTTTACTTTACCCAAGGAATTTAACATGATTAGAGGTAACTTAAATAATAAACTTTATTTGAGCTTCTGGAAACATAATTTCTAAGTGGAATATCAGCAATTACCATAAAAGGGAGAATAAAGCTAAACTATGAAAATATTATTTATACCTCATATTTACACAAAGCAAAAGGAAACATTATGTTTTCCAGTTATTGGAACCTCATGAGAAAGTTACCTTTACTAAGCCTTAGGGCAGATACTGAAGGTTTTCTTCCTCTGTCATAGATACAGTTGGATTTTAGAGCAAAGACTAGATGCAGAAGAGTTCCCAATTCCCTTCCCATCACGGCTGAACAATGCCACAAAGGAATCCTCCCAAACAATTGCTGTGAGCTGTAGATACGATTTTCTAATTCTCCCTTGGCCCCCAAACATGCTACTTTCTCAGCCTTTTCACCACATGGGATCATGTTGCCAATAATGTCTTTGGGATAAATTTGAATTCATCAGGCTTGAATTTAATTACATTATGTAAACTAGAAAATGTCCCCAGTAGGCTCTGAGCGCATAGTTTTTGTGTGCAATTGCACTGTCCTATTCTATCCTGTTTTGTTTAAAATATTTGCATTTGGATAAATCCACTCTGACTCCAAAACCTTTTTGATCTTTGTCAGGAACTCATTTTCATCACATCAGCCTTAGTTTACATTTTTTAAAAAATGTGTAAAATTTTGCATTGATTCCCTTCTTTCAGTCTACATTCTCCAAAAATGCTTTCCTCCTCACCCTAGCTCAGGCAGGTTGGTTAAGAAGAGATGGATAACACATCATTTAATGGGTTATCCGAGGACCACAGAGGCAGACACATATTAATCAAGTCCTGAGAGAAGTTCTAGGAAGTGCAAGGGGATGAAAGACTTTCAGAATGATCAAGTAGGAAAAGAGGAATCATCTGAAACACAGTATGGACTCCATACTCTGTTTATGACATTTGCGTAATTGCTCACAGAGATGCTGATAAGCCCAAGGAAGATTGTGTCACTGGTCCCAAGTGTTCACGCTTCCCACTATCCATGCCCTAACCTATATGTAACTATGTAGTTCTTCCCTTTAAGAGGCACAGATTTCAATCCCTGTCTTATTTTAAGCTTGGCTTTGTGACCAAATTTGATGAGTAGAATGAGGCATACCACATTTGAGGCTCGCTCTCTTATGCCTCAGGTATCACCATGTGAAGGACCTACCAGAGTAAGTCTACTGGTTCAAGGAGAATGAAATCTATATACAACAGAGATGATCCTGCTGACTTCAAACTTGCCAGAAGCACAGCTTCCCAGTCATCAGAGGCTGACACAAACTCATCTAACAGAGCCCAGCCTAGATTGGTTGAACCCCAGTCAGTACACGCCATGTAACATAGAACAGGGACTCCAGTCATTGCTGTTTAGTCAATGAGTTCTGGGTTGGTTGTTAAACAGCAATAACAAACTAATACAATATCCTTAGACCTCTAGCAATGTACCATTTATACACTGAATTGCAAAATGATTTATATTTAAAAAATACTTCTGTTGAGAAGAAACCCTATCTGTGCCCCTTGTTTAGAAATGGGAATGTCCACTTTTCTTAGGTTCCTATTTATAGCTCCTGAGATGTGTCTTCCACTGGATTGGCTTTTATAGAAACATATCTCACTACAAATGCATCTTTCTCTCCATCCCCTAAACACCTACCTAGCTCTCTTCAAAGCTCCTCCTAACTCAGTGCTCGGTTCCTACACACAGAGATTCAAATAGCCTGAGTGAAAGGTGGCCATGGCTGAGTTCAGAAATAAAGCAAGCCTTTCCATTTCCTATTCATTTCACAGGGGTAAGCTAAACATTGAAGTACGCGGTAGTCAGTTGGACAGGCTCTCACTGCGAGCTCTTGAAAGATGCAGACCTCTCTTTCAGGGCATGATGACTCATGTAAAAAAAATCTAAAGGGGCATAGACAGATAGATAGATAGATAAAGATATGGATAGAGGCAGAAAAACCACATCCCACATGTGTTTATCATTTCTGATTTCTCACAACAGAAAACATAGTCTATTCATTTATAATTTAATTAAAAATAAAATGTAAAAATCCAAATCCAAGCTCCCCAACAGTTATGGTGTGACTCAATTTTACCAAAATAAATAAACCACTGTGCCTAAGTGTTTTATAAACAGTTAGCAAACTCAAGGAAAAATATTGTCATGAAAAGCCCATTTTAATAAAGCAAATTTACCATCTGGCACATAGTCTGGAACATTATTATATCAGACCAGATTCCATTAATATCTCTGCTTTTGTAAGGACAACAAACCTCACTTGTTTTGTTAGGCAGAACTAAATCCTCCGATGGGGAACTAAATTGGAAAAGGAGATCTTCTGGCCACACTCAAGAAGTGGCGATCTGGGGGCTGGTGGGAACAAAAGCTCACAGCTTTTAGCCTAGAGTAGAAAAAAAAATCAACCAGTCATGGGTGGGATATTAGCCACTTGACACACTTTCACTCTCAGCACCAGTGACAGAGACAGGAGCATTAGCCTCATTAAGCACCATTAGCATTTCAGGACAGAAACATTCCTGTGTCTTATACTCCCTGAAGGAAAGTCAAGCAGATAGTTTAAGTCAAATTAATTTCTAGCTCGGTGATCATAAGCTGTGCATAGTTCAAAGGTTTGTGTTCTGAAACATGTCTAAACAGCTGACATGGAGGAAAATATTTACTATTTTTGATTTTTAGAAATCTGAGGAAAAACATGATAAAGGGTGATTTTGCCTTTTTATATATAGCATAGCCTCAAGCATAAAAGTTAGTTATTTTATGGATAAAAGTTAAAAAGCAGTTCAAATATCTATTTTAATTAATGAATTTAGCACATTGAATTTACACAAAAGCGGTTTCTGCACATTAGAGCGAATTTATTTTTCTAACTTTAATTTCAACCTTGGAGGCAAAAAAAAAAAAAAGGGATGGAAAGTGAACACAGACTAAGTGCATTTTGAATGACACCCACTTTACATATATAAGTTCATTTAATATAATGCAGTAAAACATCTATAGCAAAAGACTAAACTATGAAACACATGTTCAGTTAGAACAGCAAGCTCTCAGATATCTAGACACGCTTATATTTGTTTCTGAACATGGCCTTAGATTTAATAGATTCTATATTCTTTTGAAAAATACAAGGATCTACTAACTCAATTATTCTAAATTATTTTATTATTCATTTTTCACTTTACTATAAATTTGTCTAGAATTAATCTAAAATGGCATTTACATGTTTTAAAATAGATTCAAAAGAAAGCCTAGCTACAATGTTATTTCTAGACATTGTTCTATCTGGCTGTCTAGTTCCTAGAGAAGAATGAAGAAAGATGGGATCATCTGCTGTATTACATGAAAGTGACTCAGGATTTAGCCAGTAGATAGTGTGAATTAGAGAATCAGTGCAAACACTTCTGGAGAGCCAAAACAATAGTAATAATAGCAAACACATGGAATTTACCACTTTTCAAACACAATTCTAAATACTTCTGTTATCTGTTATAATCTTTGTAACAATGCCAGGAGACAAGCTTCAGACATGGCATTTCAAAGGAAAGTAACAGTTTAAAGAGTGCTCATGACAAAGTGAATACTAGATGTAGGGCATACTATCCTGGCACTTTCTACCTGGGGACTCATGTCACAGTTTATGAGTTTTCCTCTTAGATTTCCCTCTTTTCCTCACCTACTTATGCTTCAGCTGCTCTGCCTGCTTTTTCTTCTGTATCAGTATCTTCCAAATAGGGCTGTAATAGACATTTGTACAACAGTATTCATTTACTAAAAATATGAATATATTTCTTCTCTTATTTTTGAGAGTAAAACATTTTTTTTTCTCATAGACTGCTTAAGCTATGTTAGGGACCAATAACGGTTCACATCAGAAACTGCTATTAAGATACACAGAATTCTCCAAAAGGACTAAATCTTCAAGTGCAACTTTAGTGTCCCTGGTAATATTCTAGAAGGGTAACACAAAGTACATACAGAAAGCTATTGCATTGTCTTCAGATAAATTCCTTTCCTCTAACTTTAATCTGATAAAACATTTTCATTTTATCAGGTGACTAATGCTAAAATTTAGATATTAATAACTACAAAACCAATGACTTTCTACAAGGTCAGTCTTGCAAGACTGTTGGTTGTTTATTTCCAAACCTGTCATAGCAGTTAGTTAAGGCAAAAGTATTTGAAGCAATCCTTTTTAAATCCACCATTCTTGAGAAATTCTGAGGATAATTATTTAAATGGATTATCTCAATTGGATGGATGGAAAAGCTAGGGGATTACAACAGACAGGTAACCTAGAAGACACAGGTAAATTTGGGTTATTAGTTCTTCTGAAAATGAAAGAAAAGATACAAGACAAATATGAAGTCCACAAATCAGGCACCTATTGCTTTCCTTGAAAAATAGAGAGAGGAGGGGAAAAAGACTGGACTTCAGAAAGGGAGAAAATAAAAATAACTAAGCATTCTCAGAGAAAATAATTGTCAGGAGTGGGACCTAGAAAGCTAACGTTCTCCTGACTATGGAGAATGGGTAGCCTTTCTGCATCTGAAATGAGAGAGCACAAACCATGACAGTAGTTTCTAATTTATTCCACCACCCTCCAGAATTCATCTGGAAGTAAACTTTTCCAAGAAGAACCAAGGTCTTGAGTGTCCATGTACTACTTTGAGAACACAAGTAATTTTTACGGAAAAGCTTTCTGAATAATGATTACTTTACAGGTCATGTGGGATAGTGTTTTATGAGTCTCAGCTCTAATTTCACTTCATGTAACTACAGGCCAGAGAGCGCCTAAGATTCAACACCACCATGCTGTTTTGGGCAACTACATAAAACAGACAACACTTAAGACTGGTTATTATTATGACTCATCAAGTTGTGATATCAAAGGTTATAAATATATTTAGCACTGTGGGTTTTAGGGGTTCATCCCTTTATCGTTCAAGTACACCCCTAGTCCGCAGGTCAAGATGGATCCAATAATTGATGTCTTCAGCGATGGCTTTTGACTCAGAAAAAAGCTTCAGCATTGAAGTGAAAGCGAAAAGGCTAAATGGGGATGGAACCAACTGGCAACTTGCATCACTCCTCAAATTAATGAAAATTGCCTCCAATTAAGATGGGCACATCAGGAGGTGACAGAACACATCTGGGCCATTTTCCCTCCTCTCAACAACTTCTCTTTGATAGTAAGGGACTCACTTCATGACTGGGATCAAAACTGAAGCTCTATTATCATTAGCATAATTCATTCAGAGGTGATACTGCCCTGCTTTTCATGGAGGTCAGTAACTACTCCTGGGCATGTGTGTCTCTCAGTATTTAGTCTCTTGGGCAAGGACTAAGGCCAATTTCTAGCAAAGCTGCCCACTGGAGAGTACAATGTGAGCATTTGTCTTCATGAGATATTAATATAGATTCTTCAAGGTTGTACCTTCCAGAAATGAATAACCTGTCACCTAGACGGAATTTAGGATCAGAGAATTTAAATACTTTTTTTTTTTTTTTAATTGATGAGACTGAGGCTTGGATATATTGAGATTTGTTCAAGGTCACAGGTGACTCAAGAAAAATGCCCCTTTAATTCAGGACTTTTTTTTTTTTTATCTAGAAGGTGATCATTTAAATTTGTATACTATGGGCAGATCATCGATTTAATTTATGTCCTTTTCCACATTCTCTTAACCTTGGAGCCTCTCCAGATTTGCTGTATGTGTGACTCTGAGTGGTTACTTAACTTCTCTGAAATTATTTCCTTATTAGTAAAAACTTGCACTGTAATATACATGACTAATAGAGCTCTATTCTTAGAATTGTATAGAGAAATTAATTAGAAAAAAATCTTTAGAAAATGTGGTGTATTACTTTTCTTATTATAAGTATTTCATAAACGTTAGTTCACTACCATCACTTTTGGGGAAGGGTAATAAAATGCATTAAAATGATGAAAATGGAGTTCATGTTTGTTTGAACAGAAGATAAGAGAGAAAGTGGAGCAGAAACACAGTGTAACCTGGTCACTTTACATCCTGGATCATTTGGTTTGTTTATCTGAAAATTTGTTATGCCATTATAATTACATTCACACTAGGAGAAGCATCAGCTAACTAAAATATTCCTACTTCAACTGCATTTCCTACACACAGCCTTGATCCTAACCCTGCTGTTTTGCTTCTTCTTCATGATTAGTAGCTGATCACTATTCTTCCTGATCTTTGGTTCGATATTTCAAGAACACACAGGTGAAGAATACCTCCTTCATTTGATAAATTGTATTTAGGAACTCACACATAATGTGATGTCCTCTTTGTAAATACACGGATTTCTGAAAGGATAAATGAAAGACAAATGAAAGGAATAGGTCATTAACTCACAGTTTGGTTAAAAAAAGTTTAGTTTGATCAGGGTTCTCATAAAATTATACTCAAAATTAAGTTCTCCCATAGAATCTGAAATATTCCTGGGAAACAGTAGCCAGAGAAAAGCCTGAGATCAGATTTTCCCAGAAAATATCTCAAATAGAAAAGGGTAAATAATAGCACCAACTTTTAGGATGACACTAATGTTAATACACACTAGCATTTGGTAAAAACATTCTTAGAAAATTCTAGTTATATGTAGACTGTCATTCTAGGCATGAATCTAAAAACATCATCCATAAACCCCTCTGATGTTCTAAAAGCTCAGTTTTATGGATAAGCACCAACCTGTTGGAAATTTCATCTACCTCATTTCATTCTGAGACGTCATTTTCTCCATCCTTGTTAAACAGTATTGAGTTCCTCACCTGGTCCTTCTAGATGCAAGATGGTACCAATTCAACACCAGCTAAAGGATGCTCTTGACAAAATATTTTTAATACAAAATTAAAAACAAATAAAATAAAATACAAAGTGAAAGAGAAGCTTGGACAAAGCCAACTGATGTTTTTCTTTCCTTTTTCTTTTTTAATGAATGTGGGAATAATTGAATAAGGAATCATTTAAAATCTTATAATATAGATAGTTGGAGAAAATTAAGCCTTCCTAAAATACCTTAATAGATACCCACTTCCTCTGCCAAGACTAAAAATACAGCATATGGACAAGTCTTTCAGAAGGAAAACTGTGACAGTGATTTTTTTTTCTTCTGTTCTTTTTTCTATCAGACCTCATACAGCAGTGTGGCATTATCAACATTGCAGACTCATCCATTGGACAGTAAGCTTCTTGTACACATACATGCTTATCAGTCTTCTAGAAGAAGTTTGCCATTTAGTGCACTCTGGGTATTGGGACTGAGTTACTAGGAATAAATTCTGCCAAGAATAAAACTTTAAATATCAGCCTATAAAGAAGAATGCTATTATGGCTTCAAAATCCATATATTTAAAAGGAAACTACAATCAGTCATTGGATGGGTATTCTTAAAGATGGAAAGGTCTCTTCTAGCCCATTCTCAGTAGAGCCTTCTCAATTACCACCTGAAGAACTCTACTTCAATGTCATGTTTCATGATACCAGAATGATCACATTAACTGTTCTGTAAGCACTTGGAGCTTCTAAGGTTATGTTACCTTTATTTTGAAGAGTTTAAATATGGTTACTTAATATATAATATAAGACAAATGGAAGTTATAAAGAAGTTACAAATAGTCTACTTATAAGTGGTATGGGGGCGGGGGGGGGAGAATGAATGAATGAATGAATGAATGGTGAGCCAGAGGGGAATGTCTCCTCCATTTGGGAACAAAAATGGGCACCAAACATCTCAATAATCTAGATAAAATTAACTCCAATGTACCTAAGAATTGTTAAATTAATGGAAAAAATGCAATGAAGAAAATGTTAACAATTTAAATAGACAGTCTTCATCACATTGATTCCTCCTCTTGCCTCAGGCTCCAATATTGCTTCACAGAGAGCTGTGACTGCTTCTGATTTTTATCGAAAGTTTTCATCTTATGCTTGACATGATTCTTTGGCATTTTATATATTTTTAATATTGCATTAACTGTTATTTATCTTTATTACCTAGCTTTTTGGCAACGCCTTAAATGTTGTGACCTAGGCAAGCACACACTCACCGCACTGTCGTCCGGCCCTGAGAGAGAGGCACACAGGCCCAGGGCTTCGATCTTCGTTCATACCAGCACATCTGGTCCTCCTCACTGGCCGGGAGAGGAGAACTGTGGAAACTGAGGTCAGAATGCTTTCATAACTCACTTAAATCACCTAATGACTTAAGAGGGCAGCAAGAATATCAGCCCTGGTCTGTGTCCGACGGAGCCTTGTAGGGAACCTCTCTGCTACATTTCCTCTCCATTCCTGTCCAGGGTTAGTATGACATCATAACACATCCAATTCAGCAAGGAACTCATCAGTACCTACTCCACACTTTCTGGAACTTTGCAAGACATGTGAAGATGAATAGGACACGTTTTCTTTAGCACATTCATGACCCAATGAAACATACATAAAGTTATTTGACTAACTGTACTAAATGTGACAATTGCCTTTTTTCTCTACCTAGCCTCTTCCTACATATATTCCAATTGAATAATAACATCAATTCCTTAGAGACTTAACCTTCATGGGAAAAAGGGAGGAAGAAAAGCAGGAAGTATTGAGCATGGGGTCTACCCTAAATGCTGGTGCTTTAGGGTTATTCCGCACATGACTTTATTTCACTGTCACAATCTTGTACAACACCGGTGCCTTGATTTTGCTAAAGAAAAGCTTTTCAGATGCTCATAAATTGCGCAAGAGGAAACACATTGGCATGAAAGGAGGACTCAAACTCAGCTCTCTCTGGCTTTCCTTTTGCAGAACTCCTCGCAAAGACCTTAGAAGCTACTCCAAAAGCAACTGTGCTGGGAAAGGACAGGGCTCTGTGCCTTGAGCACTGCATGCCCATGAATGGCCTGACTTGCACTATTTTGATGGGCTCAGCCCAGGAAAGGTTGTGGGTACAGTACTTCTCTAAGGAAGTCAGTTTTTGTTGTTGCTTTTTTTTTTTAAACTTCGTTGTTTGCTTTGGCATATTTCAGATTCTAATCATATACAATTCTCAGCAAATGGGATATAGAGCCTCCAGCAGAAATTATTCAAAAGATTTTAATCAGAAATTTGGTTCTCATTTGCAGTGCCCTGAAACCACACATCCAGTCTTTTGTCAGTACATTATCTCCGAATCAATCTGTGCTAGGCCAACAGTGAGAAAAACAACTGTGGAATACCTCCCATTGTGCAAAAACTATGATGTGGGACAGAACGGCATTGGTAGGGACAGCATAATGAGGCCATTTATATTTTTCTGCTTGGCAATTCATAAAACCATGCTGCATCTAAGTAATTTTTCTAGCATTAAGCTTTGTCATGTCTGTGGACATATGTTAATGAATGAAATGAACAGATTTATTTTTGTATAAATAAACCTTATCTTTGAAACCAGAAACAAATTCTCAAGCTAAATCTCCAAATATATTTTCCTAAGCTCATGGGAAGTAGTCCATTATGCTATTTTAGGAATTATGTGACCAAAATAAAAGGAGAATTTAAAAAAAAATTTACATTTATTTAAACCCAATAATGAAACACAGTGGATTGTACATATGTTTATCTTCATTCTTGCCTGAAGCCACACTTGACTGACAGCATGATGAGAAAAGTGTAAATCCATAAAGGCAAAGATGAGAGAGGAAACCAAAATATATGTGATGTCAACTCAATTTTGAAAGATAAAGCAATGGAGGAAAAATATGTGATCTAGTGACATAGTAAAAACTGAAACTGAGTATTCAGATAAATTACTAAGAGGTGTTCAACTTCCAGAAACTTCTAAAGGCTTAGGAACTGGAGGTGTGAAGTACCTCAGAAGCTGTGATTGCAGCCAGAGAGCCTTTCTCTTCTAGCTTTTGTAGAAGGGAGATGTCAAAGACTCAGGTGTGAGAGGAAGCGAGGCACAGAGAGGGAAGGGGGCAGCGAAAATACACCCATTTCCCGAAAGTCTGAAGAATAAAGGGGGTATACACCCTGCCACCCACACTTTGTGCTCCAGACACCAGTTTCCAGCATTGAATACACCCTTCCCTGCAGGACCCTAGGAAATCTTTTTCAGGAGAAGCAAAGATTTCAGAAAAAAATGCCATTCAGAGGCTGACATTTTAGAAGCTGCCAAGAAAAAAGCCAGCTTGCTACCCAATCATTCTACAGAGAAGGTCGCCAGTCCATAAGCTCTGCCATTGCTTTTTAACACCTCACTCTTCGATGTGAACGCACAGAAAGATCACCACATATTTGAGAAAAGCACTCCCATGAAAAGTAAAGACTGAGATAATTGAGAATAAAAACACCCAAAGAGACAATGCTAGAGGCATTGTCTTTTTCAAGGACATTAATTGACATCCTCAGAGAAGTAGGAGTTATCAGTACAACCATTTACAAAGCAAAAAGATCATAAAACGGAGCAATCAGATAAGAGGAGCTCTAGGAAATTACAATTATGATAAGAGTAAGTAAACATTTAATAGACATAAGAGAAAATAAGAGTATTTCCCAAAGAGTAGAAATAAAAGGAAAATTAGATAGAAAGTGAAGGAGAAATGATAATACAATTGGAGAAGCAATCTACACAATTTCAATAACTGTCAAACAGAAGATCTAGAAATAAAATTAACTACATATATATACACATACATATACATACATATATTCATATATATATATGTATACACATGTAGATATAATAAATACATGTGTGTATATATCTATATAGGTGTGTATATATCTATATACACACATCTGTTAAGATAGAGAGGTTCCATGTAAAATAAACAAAAAAGAGGAAACAGGACCATAACTAAAGTCATCATGTAAGTGTGAGCTGGAACAAAAGCATTTCTGAGACACTAAGTTTTCCAAAGAACAACCTCTTTTCTCCAATGCAGGAAATATTCCTTTTTTTTTTTTAAAAAAAAAAAAAGAAAAGGTGCAGGCAGGGATGAAGGCGAGTAGGCAGGCAGGCAGGAAGATAGAGGAGGAAGAAGCACTTTATTTTATTTAGTTGTTCACACTGGTGTTTCCCTCTGGGCCTGAGACTCAAACCCAGGGGTACGTGGCCTGCACACCTTCAGAGGTAACTGACCTAACTACTACTCCACCAGAGTTGCTGCATTCTAAGGAGGCAATAATCTAATCAGGAAATAGGAATGATGAGGTCCAACACTTGCTGGAAACTAATTTCTCGGATGATAGACATTGAGAGGATATGACAAAACAGCTTCATGGGAAGCATAGGGGGTGTGAGACTAGGGCAGGAAGTCAGAGGGAGGAGGACTAAAACAGAATGGACCAGATAGAGACTAGAACAGAACAGACCCTGCGCAATTGAAAGGTGTGGGAGAAAGTATCCCTAATGGCCTCAGTATGTGAAAAAAAAAAAAAATTAAAACTATTTAACTCTTAGAAACACTAAATGAAATTATCTAATAATAAAGAAAAAGTAATTATAGTCATTATGTGGCTTCACCATGAACAGTTTGTCCACAGGCATAATAAAGAAAACACAAAATACTGATTTAATTAAATTCATAATAGAATTATCTTTGGAGGATGGGAGAGGGTGAGTGTATGTGGCATTTTGGTTTAGGAATTCAAGACATACAGTTTAACATTATAAATGAACCAAGAGTAATAAACTCCTATTAGCATTAAAAGTAATAAAATAAAAGATAAAACCTTGAAGAAATATGTAGGAGAATTGAAAGTGTAGTTCCGGGAGCAGGACTTGTGAGGGGACAGTTAGGGACTATGTCAGTCTTGTTGCTGCTCTAAGTCCTAAAGTATTATTTGAGTTTCAAACTATGGGCATATGCTTATTTGTTAAATAAATATACATATACATACAGAGAGAGAAAATTAAAATGCTAATAGATGCCTTTTAACTAGATTGTTGCAGCAAATATATCTCCCTCAAAGAATAATAGTAGACATCACTGAGCTCCATGTTTATGCTATAAAAATAATAAAGAAAAAAAGGAATTTAAATACTAAACTAAGATCCAACAAGCCTGAAGTATTTAGTAGGATGACAATTTTTATTGCACTTATCACATATATGGTAGCAGAGTTTTGGACATGATGAATATTCTATGACCTTCGAAGATAAGACTTCTTGGCTTCTTTTGATTTGTCAGTAGGATGTGAACACACACAGGGCATCAACAAGAAATTGACTAGATACAGTTAGATCTTCAAAGAAAACATTTTGAAGCTGTTAGGGGCTGAGAGAAATCTACATGAAGAGATCTCCAGTAAATATTGAGTATAAGAAGCAAGCATTCTGTTACGACTTTTGCAGCAGATATTCTGATTTTTGTCAGAGCACCCTTTGCACATGCGCGTTTGTGCACACCACCCCCGACCCCCTGCCCACACATACACACAGGTATTTATACCGGCGGATGCACAGACTAATTTTGAAAGAACACATTACATTAACGATGTTGGCTTCTCAAGAAGAAATTTCAGGGGAGAAATTTATATTCATTCAAAACTCTTTAATACCTTGAATTTTTTAACTTATCCATATATATATCTGTATATATATATATGGGATTTTTCAGCAAAGTGGTTCATAAAGAAAAATAAAATGCCCATTCCTTTCAGGTTACTGCTAAAGTAGATGGTTTTGTGAAAAAAAAATGAAAAGGTCATGTAAGTTATAAAAAGGAGAAAAAGAATGATTATTTTATCTATGCAGAGCTTGTCATTTTTACACATAATTTATGTAAAGCACAATTTAGACAAGAGATATCTGCTGGCTATAAAACTTGGATCGCTGTTTCTTTTTGATGTTTTTTTCTTAAAGTTTATGAATTTTCTACAGTTCTACTGCTATTACATTTCTATGAAAAAATCATGAAAAAGGGAAACCCAGAGGAGGACATGTCATTCCTTTATCAATTCTTTAGGAAACAGAGATGGGCAATCAGAATGCAGAGTTTCTGGAAAGGGAGGGCAAGCATCTGGGTATAACAATTGCAGGTGGACTTCATGCAAAGCACATGGTAGATTTTCTCAAGGAAAATTGTTGCTGTAGAGGCACAAGTTACTATTTAAGCCTTGGCAGACTTGGCCTTTTTCTGCTTGACTTTTCTCTTTCCAATATGTGAATCAGACATCTGCTCAGATTTTCTGAGAGTCCCCCACTATCAAGATTACAACTTAACAGAATGTGAACTTTTGATAGCGTGGATAGTCGGGAGGCTAGTTTTGTAACTTTTCCTTTGGACTGCAATTTTTTTCTTTCTGCTCACTAAGTTGCCAGATATGTTAAAACAAGGGCTGGTGGAAAACAAAGCAAAACAAACTATTGGAGGCCAGTAGGAAGATATTTACAGAACCGGTGGCACTTAAGTCACGCAGGCAGAGAACCATTTCAGAATAACAAGCAACTTCATTCTCAATTTACCAGAGGTTATAGCGCTCAAAAAATCACAAGTACTTTTCATGGGAAGTAAATGCCTCTATAAAGGTCAACACGGAATTTATCAGTTTTATTGCATGCTTTTTGTCCTTTTCTGAGGTATGTAAAAGGAACACGATGCAAGTTTGGAATTTTTTGTATATGGCTTTTCTGCAACATGACTAGGTAGAGCAATTACTTTGCTTCCAACCAGTATGTTGTTTTGATCTAATGTAAGTCCGTTTTAACGATAAACAAACATTCCTTAGGTGGCTCAGATGAAGAGACAGACAGAAGGTGTGCAGTGGCCGATGAAATAGCCAGGAGAGAATGGCAAATATTTTGTTTGCTGAATCGTCAGTTTTGGAGAACCTGACAAATGTGAGGGGTTTCACAGAATGTCTTCGCTACAGACAAGTGGTCCTTAAATGTAAGCTGTTCACTGAGCATTTACAGAGAAACTCCCTTCCCCAAAAAAGAAATCTGGCCCCTCCAACCTCCTACCGTGCTTTGGGGATACATCTGGAACTCTGCCAGAACAGAGAGTCCCCCTGGGGACATTTCACAAAACATTAACAACTCCAATGGTTTTCATTATTTAATGATTTCTAACATTATACATCTGCAAAATGAAAACGAAAGCAAAACTGAGAAAGTTTAAGTATCAACAACTCAGTCTAACAGTGCACCTGACTTGAATCATTTTCCATATTCTTCCACCTTTTCTGCAAAACATAGTTCATAATAAAAAGATGGGACTCCACATTATAAGCTTCTTCCACCTTTAAATTGTGTTGTTTGGATATATGAGCTTCTGTGGGTCTTAGATTTTTGTGAAGTGACAGATTGATAAACTCCGATGTCTCTCCTGACTTTAATATTAGGGATGAAAACACATTTGCCTCTGTCTCTGTATGTGGCCCCCACCATTCAAAGAACTTGGGAATTTATAAAGTTATGGTGCAGCCCCAGCTTTCCTGAGGGTCACCCAGTATTTGATGTCACATGGTGGTTTTCATTACCTTAAAACAAACTTCAAATTCTCCCTGTTTCCTATAGTCTGACTATTCTCTGACTAGTGCTCAAACGAGGTATGACAGGCCCCTGATGAGCTCCAGGCTCTGGTTTTCTCATTTATTAAATAGTGAAAATAATAAATGTCCTGTCGACTCCACAGGCTGTGATAAGAATCAAATGAGGTACTGTGTAGGAGAAAATGTTAAACTGCACAATTCTTTGCCCTTTTGATCACGAGGGATATTGACCACCCATTTCACAGGAAGGAACAAAGAACCAAAGAGGTTTTGCTACTCAAAGCGCGATCTTTGGGCTAGCAGCAGCAACAACATCAAAAATCATGTTGGAAATGCAGATTCCCAGTTAGCTCTCCAGGCTGAGAGAATGGCATCTGTATTTTAAGAAAATCGTCAGGGGATGTGTGCATATATTAAAGGTTAAGGAGCATGACTATAGAAAGGTCTCTGTAAACAACAAACCACTTCATAAAGATAATCTCATTGAGAAAAGGAGACTGGCACACCCTGCCAGGGTTATTGTTGGGTCCGTCGACCCCAGCTGAGCTCAGTCCAGGTACATCCCAGGACCTGGGTTCACATCCTGAGACAGTGGGGGGAACAACCCAGAAGAAAGGATAAATAAAAATAAAATAAAGTGCTGCTTTTTCATCCCTTTTGCTGCCTGCCTACTGGCCTTCATTCCTGCCTGCACCTTTCCTTTAAAAAAGAAAAGGAAACCGAGGCCGACAGAAATTACAGGGCATGCTGAGATGATGCCCAAGTCAAGTTGTGAAGATATGGGTGCTCCTAGATGTTAGAGTTTAGAAATGTTTTGAAAATAATTGTGTTTGGCCCTAGTGAAAGACAGATGCATCTTTAAATAAACACAATTTGTGGTGGGAAACGTAAGAACCACTTGACCAGGCGACCGAACTCCTCAACTAGCTGCCATCTATGATTACGCGGTCATGGAAGCGTTGTGAGAGCATGTTGCAGATTTCTCGCGCCTTCAATCTGCAAGACTGCCAAGTGAGAAGTAGCCTATCAATTCGTCCGTAATAACTCACGGTAAAATCAGCCATGAAAATAACAGGCTTTATTGGCTACTCTCCTTACCATGTATCATCTCCCAGATCACCACTAAAGGTGGAAATCCCACAAAACAAAAACAAAAACATTAAGGACATGAGTGGGGATACTTGGGGACCAGTGTTCTTTTGGGTGATGGAAGAAGGCACCCCCTCGCCACCTTCCCATTCTCTGCCACCAGGTGCAACCTGCAAGGTTAGGGAGATAGAAGTGTGGGGATGAGAAGGTAGAAGAAATGCCAAGTTGTAAATCAAAGAGAGCATAAACTGAGAGAGGAAATGATCAGGCGTGAGAGCACTGGAAAGTGGAAACGCTGCTCTAGTCAGATCCCTGGACATTCCTGAGGATTTCTGGGTTCTGAAGCTTCTCTCCTTTTAAGAGCTGGAGTTGCCAGAATACTCCTCAGAAGATGGAAAACAGTAGACCGAAAGGTTTCATCTCAAGCTTAAAAGAAAAGCAACTCTAGATTGGTTTGCTCAGACAAGTTGAGAGCTGCAGGAACATAGCAGAAGCCATCTCTCGAGGGACAGCGTATATGCCCTATTGAGTGAAAGCATTTTCCTTATCTTTCATTTCTCAGAACCCTGAGCATAGTACAGAGGAATGCAAGGTAGAGGAACCCAAGAGGTGGTAACATCACAGAAATGATCAGCTTTGAAGTGGCTGCTTCTGATCACTTTATTACAGTAAGGGCAAAGAGTTTGGAATAAAAGAAGCCTGCGTTTGAACCCTATTTCTGCCACTTCTCACTACTGTGTTTTCTCATGCTCCACCAGTATTCTCTGAGCTTCATCTGAATACTGCAAAGTGTTGCCACCGATCACAGTGTTATTGTGACAGTTAAGTGAAATCGTGATTCTAATCACTGACAAATGGTGACCACCTTAGAGAGTGACTCCTTCCTCTTCCTTTCTGACTCCAGCTCCATCTGTTAGTCCATCCTCACATAGTATCTCCTGTGTAATGGAATATTGTATCACACATTTCATCCAGGATCCTTAATTAAAACAAAATGAAGACTCAAATGCTGAAGGCTGAGCATCCCAGCCCTGGTTGTCCTCAGCTCACCCATCAAGTTTCATGATCTAATAACAGCATTGGCTGCCCTAAGATTACCCAGTGTAAATGGAAAACCCATTGAAGTTGTCCAAGTAATTATCTGCAGAGTAGCCGGAGGCCTTGGAGCCCCATTGGCTCTCTAATAGCAGTGGAACCTGGAGGGTCTGTCCCTCCCCACGTGACAGCAGTGGCAGGAGATGGATTCACTCTGGTAACAGATGGTTTTATTAGGGGTCACTGCCAGACACATTGCTGAGGGCGGGGCTCATGAAGAAGTGCTGTGCCATATTGATGGAAGAGTAGCTGTGTACACGAGGAAAGCTGGAGGAAAATCAATCACAGGGAGGGAGAAAATGCACTCTTAATGTCACCCAGGGAGAAAGTAAACTGGAAGACATTTTATTTTTAAAGTCCTTTCATGGTCTCCTAAAACAGGAAAGATAAACTCAATCACATGATTTCCATGGAAGAGGAAGGTCAAAATGTCTCCTTGTGAGGGAAACATCAAGCCAGAAAAAGATATCCACAAGTGCCTGACACTCAGGACATTTATGGAAAGATATTTGGGCTCTAGCTACTTGGTAAACACATGAAAAACAAACAAAACTCCATCTACCACGTCCTCAAGTTCTGGGAGCTCAGATATGAAGGGATGACTCTCGGACAGCATGCAAGAGGAAAGACATGCTCGTCCTCAGGAGCAAACAGAATATATTTGTTTTAACCAAGAGAAAATAATATTAATATTCAAGATTTAGAATGCAAAGGTTTTTAGTTAGCTAGTTACAAGGACAAGTCAAAGTATTTTGAGACATGCATTTAGAAATCTAGGATTCTATGGTCATCACCTCAAGTACAGGTAGATGTACAGTTCTACAACCTGGAGAAGATCTGCTTCTCTCACTTGACATCTGGATGCAAGTACAACTAACCAGACGCTTTGCTAAAAAAAAAAAAAAAAAAAAAAAAAAAAAAAAAAAAAAAAAAAAAAAAAAAAAAAAAAAAAAAAAAAAAAAAAAAATCAAATTCTGGTAGATATCTCTAGTCCTTCGGAGCTTTCCCAGAGACTTTATTAGAGCACTTCACTACGGTGAAATCTATTTGTCTTAGTTTTCTATTGCTGTGTGACAAATCACCACCGCTTAAATGACCCAAATGTATTATCTCACTGTTGAATGGGTGGAACCACAGATACAGTTTAAATGGCTGCTGTGTTCTTGGCCTCGCTGGGCTGAAGCCGAGACATTGGCTAGGCCTGTCCTCTCCTCTGAGGAGGCTCAGGGTTCTCTTCCAAGCCCATGAGTTGTTGGCAGAATGCATCTCCTCGAGTCTGTATAAATGGGGTCTCCTGTAAAAATGCTGGCTCTACATCAGGGACCACTCTCAGTTCCTAGAGGTCATGTGCAGGTCTTGACCACTTGGCCCCCTCTTCTCACAAGGGCAGCTGACTACCTCAAGGCTAACAGGGGATCATCTTTGTCAGCTACTGTCTTTTTGAATGAATAATCTAATTAGACCAGGCCCACCCAGTGAAATCTCTTTTTTTTAATTAACTCAAAGTCAACTACTTAGGGAGATACTTACATCTACAAAAATCCCTTCATCTTTGGTATGTAATACAACCCAATCACAGGTCAGTTATTTCACCTTATTCACAGGTTCTGCTATTACTGAAAGAGGGGGAAGGATATAAGGCATGCACATCCAATACAGGGGGTAGGAACTTTGGGGGTGATGCTTAAATTCTGTGTGATACACTATTCTTCCTTACATAAGATTAATCACTTTAAAGTGCACACATCAGTGGCATTTAGTACATCCACAGGACTGCAGCAATCACCTCTATTTTCACATAGTTTTATTACCCTAGAGGTTTAACTTTTGTGGTGTCTTTTATTTATGGGCATTTAGGTTGTTTGCACCTTTTGGGTGTATGCCTAGGAGTTGACTTTCTGAATCACATAATAAATGCCAAATTATTTCCACAGCACTCACACCATTTATTTAAATTCCTAGCAGCAATGCTTGAGTGATCCAGTTTCTCTGTGGTCTCACTATAACTTGTTATATAAGTTTTTTTTTATTGTTGCTTTTAAAAGAAAGGTGAATGAAGGCAAATAGGTGGGCAGGAGGAGAGAGGTGGAAGAAGTTTATTATTTCGTTTTTATTTAGTTCTTCGCATTGGTTATTTCCCCTGGCCCCAGTCTTGAACCTGGGGCGTTGGGATGTATGTGGGGTTACGGCAGGATGTTCTGGACCACGAGACCAGCAGGGCACATAGCATAAATTCGTCTTTTTAAAATGACAGCCTTCCCAGTGGGTATAAAGTGACATCGCATTGTAGTTTTAATTTGCATTTCCCTAATGACTAACAACTGACATCCTTTCATGTGCTTTTTTGATCATTTTTTATATCTTTAGAAAAATGTCTAAGGCAACAGTCCATTGGACATTGTTCAGTTGGATTTGTCTTTATGTTATTGAGTTATAAGAGTACTTTATATATTCTGAATATTATGAACCCTTATCAGATATAAGATTTGCAGATAATTTTACCACTCTGCTGGTGTCTTTCTATTTTGTCAAGAGTGTTCTGATGCATAAAAATTTCAGCCAAAAGTTAATTTTATAAAATGCAACTCATTTTTTTTTCTTTTTTTCCTTGTTCCTTTGGAGTTATATAAAAAGTACACTGCCAAATACATGGTCATGAAAATTCACTACTGTGCTTTTTAACTAAGAATTTAACACTGACATTTAGTCCTTTGATTCATTTTGAGTTGCTCTTTATGTTTGGTGTGAGCTAGAAGTTCAATCAATTTTTCTAAATACAGTTCTTCCAGAGATATTTGTTCACGAGACTATTCTTTCCCTATGCAATGGTACAGTACTTTTGTTAAAAATCAATTGATCAAAAATTAATGAGTCTAATTCTAGACTTTTCATTCTATTCCTCATACCTAGATGTCTATCCGCTCGCCAATATCATACCTTTTGATTATTATAGCTTTGTAGTAAGTTTTGGAACTGGAAAGTATAAGGAGTACAACCTTGGTTTTCTTGCTATGTGAGGCTTTCTGCAAATACATACCTTTTAGGATCAGCTGAACAATTTATGTAAAAATGTCTTGAGGATAGTTTTGCCATCTTAACAATATAAAGTCCTCCAATTCATGAACTTGGACAGTATTTCCATTTATTTAGGACTACTTCAACTTTTTCAACAATGGTTTGTAGTTTGCATTATGCAAGTCAAGCCCTTCCCTGTTAAAATTTACTCCTGGGTATTATTTTTAATGCTACCATACATGAAATTGTTTCTTTCTTTCTTTTTCATAGTGTTCATTTATTACCAGTGTATAGAAATGCAATTGATTTTTGATGTTGATCTTATATCCTACAACTTTGGTGAATTCACTTACTAGTTGTAATTGTAATTTTAGATTCTTAAGAATTTTCATGTCATCTGAAAATGGATAGTTTTATATTTCTTATACCATTTTTATGACTTTTATTTCATGTTCTTGCCTAGTGGCTCTCTAGAACTTTCAGTGTTAACATCCTTGTCATATCTGATCACAGAAGGAAATATTTTTCTTTTATTATTGCGTATACCATTAATTGTGGGTTTTTCATAAATACTGTTTACTATATTGAGGAAGTTCAAATGTATTCCTAGTTTGATTGTTTTTGTTTTTTAATCATGAAACGGCATTGAATTTTGTCAAATGATGTTCCTGCATCACTTAAGATGATCATGTGTTTCTTTACTTTTCATTCTGGCAATGTGGAATGTTACACTGATTGATTTCATATATTGAATTACCTTTATATTCCTTGAATAACTTCTACTTAGTCTGGCTGTATAATCCTTTCAATAGGCTGCTATTTTCAATTTGCTAGTGTTTTCCTAAGAATTTTTGCATCAATCTTAAAAATAGTTACTGATTTCAGGTTTTGTTCTGATGTCTTTATCTGACTTTGTTCAAGTGATGCTGGTCTTAAGAAATGTTCCCTCCTCTTCAATTGTTTGAAGAGTTTTTTTAAGGATTGGTGTTAATACTTTTTTAAATATTCAGTAAAATTCACTAGTGAAATCACATTTTCTGAGCTTTAAAAATTTTTTCTACCAATTTACTATCTTTACATTTTTTTCTATTTTTTAGTCATAAACTTACAGCTAATGTAATCAGAATTTAACTGAGGTAGTATTTTCTTTTTTTTCCCTTGGTCAAAACACTTGAATTATGAATCTATTGTGGCAAAGCTACCACTTTATTTAACAAAGACCAGTCTGGAGTGAAATGAGACCTCATTTCCTACAGATGCTATGGTTTGGGAGGAAGAATAGGCCATGTGCCATCTTAAAAATGAGTCATTAAAAATCGTCCTTGTTATTATCTTAGTGTGTTGAAATTGAGTGAGTTAGAAGATAAATCACCTATAATGAATTAGTGCCTCATAAAGATTAAAAGGAAAATATAAACAATTAAAAATGTTACAAAGGGGAAAGAATTTAATATCTAATTTCGTAAGAGACTGGATAGCTTTCTTAAACTAGGTCACATGCTGGGCAATCACAGGTTACAGAAATGTCTAATCTATACCTTTTTTAAAAGATGAGTTATTTGTTCACAAAATACCTAATTTATGGCTCATGAAAATGATATACATTAACTAATATAGCTTGCAATTTCAATATTTTCAGGAGTTTATAATTATGAAGGAGTAAGCATATATTAAATTTTATTTCTAACAAGTATAGATAATAAGAAAGGATTGGAGTTTAAATTATGGAGATGGAGTCATTTCTTTGATAAAACAAATTGTTATTTCCATAGGGAAATGGATGCATTTTTTCAGAAAGGATTTTCCATTATTGTTTCTAAAACAACCTTTTGTACTTATGATGCCTGAAACAGAGGTTCTGAACCCCTTCAAAAGCAGAGACAAAGCAATGTTTATGTAATAGACATCTTCAAATAAATTATATGACATGTATACCAGTCCTTAAGGAACCTAAAAGGAATTTTATTTTCAGAGAGAATCCATTTTGGTTTATAAAATGTAGCAGTGTAAGATAAACTGGATGAGCACAGGTGACAGGCATTGCTGGTCGCACAAGTCAACCTATATCAGATGCTGATTCTCCTACTCTGAAAGTAGAAATAGACTCAATAGGACACAGTCATGGGATTTCCATCTCACCATCTATGTGAATCCCAGGCAAATCACTTAATCTCCCAGCCTCCATTTCTTTGCCTCTAAAATAAGAATAAAAATGCTCACCTGCTCTTTTGGGTATGTTAATAATGTAATGTTTGTGCAATGCTTTGAAAGTCACCGCTCAGCAACTGTAAGTTTTCAAGGTTTTATGTGCAGGTGATTGATTGGAAGTGGTCCCAGGAGAACAAAGGAAGTAAGTAGGGAAGCTGGACAGGGAAGAGAGAGGAGAGAAGGAAGGGTGGGAATGTAGGCTATCTGATCTTTCAGCAAGCTGTAGAGCTTTAATTATGTCAGAGTTTGTCTTGACTCAAGGCAAGATGGCAGTAGATCATTGCAAAACACACCACGCCCACTCCTCCTGGGATTTAAATCCCTTAGTCACTCCAGTTCTCTATATCTGTGAGCAAAACAGCTCCAAAAACTCAAAAGTAGTCCTCCTAAGAGAGTCACAGGTACAGAAGGGACTGAAGAAGCCAAACACCAATTGCGAGAGAGGGGACATGGATACACTAAAATGCTAAGACTGGCGAATCAGCAGTGCCCATTCTAAACAGTTTTCTCTCATTTTCACCTTTTAACAGTTTTCTAGAAAACTATCTAGACACAGGTTTTCTCTGGGGGAGAGTACACGTCGTAACTGCTATTTTAAATCAAGATACTTTAATAACTGTGCAAACCAATTATGTTTCCAGAACTTCTCTCCAGAAGAGATGACAAAAGCAGAGGGACTGGGAGTTATTTTTGTAGGCAAAAGTCTTAAATATTCCATATTAAGATAGTCCTTCAAATGTCTCATTTTCAGCTTAATTTTATAATAAAAGAAACGAATAGTTTTCTTTAAACTTATATATACTAGCGTGAAAACTATTCAAAGAAATGTCCACATTTGTTCTTATACATAAAAGGCATATGCACCATTCCTGCCATAATTCAAATGAAATGTAACTTCCCCGACAGCATATCAAGAAACAAAAGCATCTTTCTCAGGTGTCAACATTTTTTAGACTTTCCGAAGCTGGACAAGAAGTAGTTTTTTAATAACTTTATATGATGTATAGTTTGCACAGAGTCATTTATTCCACGTGTCTTAGAAAGCAAAACGGTGAATAGAGGAAAGGTTTAACAGGTCCCCACAGGATAATTAATCATTACTCATTAGGAATAGCACTCACCATCTGTGACACTGTCATTTGAGATGAGAAATTCAGTGTTCTTTCAGCCTCAAAAGCAGAATGTCAAGTTTTGTGGAGTTTCATTTCATGTTTAGACAATGAAGGAACTTAGCTGAAGTATCTCAACTTACTGAAAATTAAAGTTAAGGGATTTTATTAAGGCGTAAATTGTTTCAATTGAGAAATTAGCTCTGTCACAGGGAAAATTAATCCAACAGACTTTTATTTTACCCACAATGAAACTATTTGGATACAATTATGACTAAATTAAAATGTATTTGATGTTAGGAAACAGAAGAGTATTTTTTATGTCAGATGCCTATTATTTACACTTATTGACCTCCATGAATTTTTAATTCACTTTCTTACATGATGAAATATAACTATTGCAAATTGAAAAGACTAAATAGGTCTCTTTTTGAAATCTGTAGTTAAAATGAATATATATGTGGTGATTGCAGTTACTAGTGAAGAGTGGTTTTCCAAAAAAACATGAAAATTAAGTAAATCTATCAGAAGAAAGTGCTTTAATTTCTCCGGAGACTATAGAATGACAATGCATAAGAGATGACTCAAAAAGAGAAGTACTGATATTCCTTTTCCATTTGGCAAACTGCTGAAAGGGGAGGCCAATAGTGTAAGAAAAGCGAAGTATGTAATCAGAATACAAGAGTCTGAATCCTTTCCTCCACTGCAGAGAAGTTCAACCTATGATACCTCACTTGAGCCTCTCAGAGTCTTCAGGTTCTTCATAATCTGCTTACATTGTAATTTTTAATTACTCAATTTTATGGAAGAAAATATGGGTAAAGAAATTGAGTGTGGAGAGGTTAAGTGATTTGTCCAAGAATATAAAAGATAAAGGTGGGTTTATTTTAGTTGAACACTAGACTAATTGTATTGTTTCCACAGTCTTACCCTAGCCAATCACTTTTTATTAGAAAGAATGTTGCTTGCAGACTTAGTCTATAGGATGAAAATTCAATATGGATCATTATTTTTTTCTTTGAGAAATTAAAGCTTAAACAACAAGAAATGCTCTTGAGGAGGTCTAGGCTAGAATTAGTTCATTAGAACCAGGTAAAACTATATGGACTAGAGAAAGCTTGTTTTACAGTTCATTGAAATTATAACAAAAGTAATCATGAAACTCATGATATTTGTACAGGGGGATAGACTAGAATATTACTTTAGAATTTATACCTCTCAACCACATATCCTTAAAATTTTAGAGACATTTGTTATTCCAAGGAAACATATACAACATTCTAATGAAATTTAATTTTCAAATCAACTCATAAAATTTTTTTATTTGTATCTTCCTCTACTAATGGTTTCTCAGCTTGCCTATTCAGAAAATTTACCTGAATCTTTTGTTAAAAATGCAAACCCTGTAGCTGTCCCCACTGACCTAAGATAAGAATCTCAAAGAGAATCCTTAGAATCTGTGTGTTCAAACTGCACCAGCAGTGATTCTTAAAGTGAGAACCAAGTTTGGAAACCATTCATTCATCTGCAGAATGGAAATTTTATTGCCCATAAATGCTTTTTGTGAGCTCAATAGAGACTTCTGTCCTAATCTTCTAATGTGAATCTAGCCTGTTTCATAGTTCATACTATTATGGGAGACCAGAAGTGAGAAAGGGGGATGAAATGAAGGATTTAGACTAGCACTGTGCAATAAAAAATATAATGACAATCGCATGCATAATTTTCAATTTTCTAGACGTTCAATTTTCTAGCACTTTTTGAAAAAAACAAAGTGCTGAAATTTATTTTATTAATATATAAAATCCAATATATCCAAAGCATTATAACTGCGACATGCAAATAATATATAAAGTACTTAAATAGCTTGCATTTTTTAAACAAACAAAGCCTTAAAAGTTTGATTTATACATGGAACGTAACTCTCTCAGACTTGCTATGTTTTAAGGATTCAATAACAACCATATCTAGGGCAATTTTAGACTATATTGGTTTATGACATGATGAAAGTATATAGTAAGTCTAATTTGCCCCGCCCACTTTTCATGTAAAAATATCATAACTATTTATAGGCATCCTAGTGATGTTTGGCTAAGATTAAAAGCAAAGAGAAAACCAGGAACAAAGATTATGAGCATAGTATGTTTGGACTTTTGAATTTCTTGTAGGTAACATTTCATTTTCATTGAATAAAAAATTGTATTGAGTTAAGAAAAACAAAAGAGAAAATATTCTAATTGTCATTGGTAAGCATTAGGCATTGTCATCATGTCACTAACACATTATATTTTAAAATTTATTTAAATAATTAAGTCCTTACAAAGCTATTTATTCAACCTTCATGTGTAATCCCTAAATAAAAGGCCAGAAAAATGTTCATACTTTATTAAAATAAACTAGAAATATATATGAAGTCAAACATCAGTAAAGATATTCCAAAGTCAACAATTTCCTTGATAATATGTAGAGGCAAATTTGCTCCCTATGTTAGAAAATGTCATAAGAAACACATGTACATAGTTAGTTGCTTAATTTAAAGGCAACGTCTGCATTATTTTTAGGATATAAGCTAAATTTATAGAAGTAAATTATTTCCTGGACTTTCGCATTGTGTTAATAGCTCAAATTCTAATTTTATATTAGGTATAACCCCTGGGTGGCCAAATTATTTGAAAACAGAGTAGCCGAGTCTAGGTTTTATTTTTTATCATTGTTCCCCATACAGCAATGAAATGATCCAGGGATAGGAAACTAAAGCAAGATGAAGGAGAAAAGGACAAAAGTAATTTGTCAATCAAAAATTTCCATATGCAATGAGTAGTGGTATGCCTTCTATTTCTTTTCATTGTATATGCCTCCTAGTAAAATATTATGTTTTTATTTAAAATTATTTTATTAACATATTATGGTCTTACTGTCTAACGTATACTCATACACACAGACTCATGTAGCTATAATCTCCAGAGGCTCTGATATAAACATGTACATAGATCCCATTGAGCAGTGCTTTCCACTCCCTCGTCTTCTGGCTCCCTTTACACATAGAACCCCAAGTTGTCGTGTCAGTGTTGCCCAGTTGACTTTGAAGTTAGATTTAATCAAGTAATAGCATGACCATAAATTAAATCCATGTAGAAGTTTCTGGAAGTGCATTGAGTTAAGCCATTTAAAATGGAAAGACCTAGTTAGTTTGCTCCCTTTTTCACTGTGCTTTACGTTTCTTCTAGGCACCTAGATTGTAGACGTGATATCTGAAGATAAATTGTCTTTTTGATCTTCAGACCGAATGCATACAGCTGCTATGCCCTAAGAATGGTACCTTAAAAAATCCAGGTAACCTTGAGTGCCTTCTGACATCATGAATTCCTATTTGTGTAGCGCCCTGGAGCTACCCACTTCCAGGTCTCCTGGAGGTAAGAAAATAAATTTCCCATAAATCTGTCCAGTTTCTTTCTGATAAGCATATAGGTATGAACTAGGCACAGAGTTGGGACAATAATACCACAAAGGAAAATTGCTAGTGTTAGTGCATATGACTGTAGAATTCAGCAAATACTAGTCTTTCACTTATTTCCCCTAACGCTGCATAACTGCTCCTGAAAACAGGAAGAAAGTCTTGGGAAAACCGAAGAACTCTTCTGAATATATTAGCAATATTATCATTTCTCAGAAAAAAGAAGCTCAATGATAAAAATATTATCTTCTCTTCATGATAGCTGCCTGTAACAGTAAAAATACTAAAAAGGTACACTGGTTTCCTAAGTAGTTTGTCCCTGGCATAATTTTACCTATGGACATTGACTTGTGTCTTAACGCAGCATGATGAAATTATGGGTAGAAATCAATGATGGAGAAGAAAGTGTTGAAAGATTTTCCCATGGGGATTAAAGATATGAATAGAGTCATCCTGACTTTCCTAACAGACTAAATTGAGAAAACCAGAAAGCAGTTCGCTTTGATTCAAAATGTCTCCCAATGCTGTCAGAAACTTCCTACAGTGTCCACAGCCGGGAGCTGCATTGTGCTGATAAGAAATAGAAAGTAATTTCTTATATATAATATATAAACTCTTTAAATTGATTTTTAAATCTGCTCTTTCCAAATTGTCTCTCCCATAGCTCATCATGATAGTCTCATTGCCTAGAGAGCCAATTGTGATGACTATGGCATGCCAGGCACACATCCCTGTCATCCCTTGACTTATAAGAAAACATGAGATTGTCCATCTGCTTCAGATGCAAAAGCTTTATGAAATGTGGAACCCACAAAGGCAGATGAGAGAATGTTGCCAAGCCATCAATTTTAATATGCATTTTTTGAAGCAGGCTTTGAGACAACCTGCTAAATTTCTTTGCAAAAATAAAAGAGACAAAACCAAAAACCAAAACTCAAACAGAACAATTGATGCTATAGATCATTTTTACAGGGAAGGGAAAATATTCATAGAAAACTAAGAGTTTCTGAAATAAAAGCCAACAAATAAGAAAAAAAAAATCGACACATGAAAGTGTGACACATTATATAATTTATAAAATATGTTATATGATATATGCAATATTATATTATTTATGATACCTAAAAATGCCAATAGGCAAAGTTAAGGTGGTGAATGCAGATTTAAAAAATTAATATGATTAGATTAATATATGTGAGCAATATAAAATATAATACATACATATGTCATCATTGTATTACTCTTAAAATAAATCTATCTAAAATAACCAAATGCCAGAAACTGTGAAAAAAACATGAGAGAAACTATTTCCCAGGTGGATTAAATGATAAGAATAAAGACAAGAACTGAAAGTTTAAGAGTTTATTAAGGACCTTAGTTCTTTCACTTAAAGATGACAGAATCACCTACTGTAAAATAAAGGTGACAAGACCTAAGCAATCGGGGTTTGGGATTATTTTAAATCTATGCAAATAACAAATCTGAAGACACTTGAAGGATTAAATTAAAGAAAAATGCTGCAAACTTAAAAAAAAAGAAAATCATTCTCCCCCAAACACACTCTCTTTACAAAGGGAACTGGCAGGTAGAATTCTTTTGGATATACCTGCCCTTCCTCAAACAAACACCAGAAGCTGCGGTTTCCCTCTCCCTGCTTTGTGCTGTGGCCTCCAAGGTTATGGGAAGGGGCCCCCATGATCGCCACTCTTCAGTGCTAAGGAACCATAAACAGAGATGGCATCCATCCCAGTCTCTTCTGGGTGGTGAGGCTCTGGAGAGAAGCCCGTTGACTCTACCCCACGTTAATGAAAGCAGCTTCTCTCCCCTTCTGTGGGCCAGAGTCATGGCCCTAGAGATTGTTGGTCTAAGTTAATAACAGTAAAGGGGCAATTCGCTCACTCTCCCAACTGGACACTTGGGAAAGGGTTATAGAAAGGAGTTAAACAAAATAACACTTTAAATCAGTGTATGAAGTCCCAGGGCTTTTCCTGGAGCAGCCCAGGCATAAAGTTGACCAGAATCAATATAGCAAAAGTCTTGAAACTGAGCGGTGGTGTGAAATACTGCCGGTTTCACTGGCCTCTGGACAGCACATGGTGGGATAAACAACAATCAGTACTGCAAAGACTTCGAAAACTGACAGTTGAACCACAGCCCACAAAGGAAAGACAGGACATACATTCCACACTTCCATGGAATAACAGAACATTTAAATGGGAACCAGATTTTTGCAATGCAAAATGTCTAGGATAGAACACAAAAGTCGCTCAATGTATGTAATCCTAGGAAAAACTCGAGTGGCATTGAATGAGACCTCACGAATTCAATGAACAGAATAATAAGTCAGTTGTTCTCTTCTTTCCTTCCTTGAAATTTGCCTAGACTCAAACTCGTTGCTGCAGGAAAACAAACCAACCAACCCTGAAGCAAAGATCAAAAGTCAATACAGGACACCTGGCGCAGCAACTGCTTAGGTGTCCATCTACCTCTTTCCTTCTCACATCCCTTCTCCTTGGGGCCATCCAAACAGCCTGCTCCTTCTCCCCAAACCATTCCTGCCTCCCTTCAGGCTATCTCCTTTTCCCTTTGTCCTTTAAAAAGTCATCACTCCATTAGGGGCATGGGATGGTTATTTTGGACATGAGTCCAGCCAGACCCCAAAATATCAGTATCCTCAATCAAAGCCTATACTCTCGATATTAATCCCATCCCTCTGTGAAATGATTGGCTTTCAGTGATGACGGGCAGTAACCATCTGACCCTAACAGAATGAGAAAAGATCATCAAAAGTTGTCTTGTGCCAAGGAGACATAGGACTTAGAATGATCTGAGGAAGATTTTAAAGCATTGTATAATAATAAAATTCTCCAGCAAGCAATTACAAACATTCTTGGGAGTCAAAAAAAGGAAAAACAGAAGTCTCAGGAGAGAAAAAGAAACACAATTCAAAATGTTTTTTTGGCGTGAGTAAAGAACCATAGAGATGATAAATATCTAGGTAAACATAAAGTCTATTCTTATTCTTTCGAGTTTTCAAAATTAAGTTTGAGGATGGAAAGCAAAAATTCTAACTTTTTCTGATGTGATTTTTAATGTAAGTACAGGAAATATTTAAGATAACTATTTTAAAAGTGGGGGAGAAAGAGGAACTTTCTTGAAGTCATAAAATAATGAAACAAGATGACAAATTCTGATAATTTAGTTTTCTATGAAAGAGCATACAATAAAACCACTATGAAAAGATATGTACTCAAAGACACTGAAGATCAATTAAACTGAATACAGAAAAATAAACAAGAGGGCAAGGAAACAGAGAAGAACAAAGAACACAGAGGGGAACATTAAAGACCCCTGGATGACCTGAAGAGAGTTTAACTAAAAAGGCAATTTAATTCATGAAGTAAACAGAATTTCTTGGTACAGAATGTCTCACCAGAGAATTCTTCCATAGATTTCAAATAAATGATACTCATTTTACACGCATTCTTCCAGTAATTAGAAGAGAGGGGAAGAATTCTCAATTTATTTTATGAGAAGAGCATCATCCTGATACAAAACTGTGAAGAGAGAGTACCATAAAATGACAAACCAATGTGATATTTTTAAGTCATGGTACAAGCACAAATGAAGACAATCAGTCAGACAGGCAAAAAGAGAGAGGAGAATGAAGCATTTGTTTTACTTAAATTGTTCATCTTGTCTCTTTCCCTTTGACCACAGGTCATGAACCTGGGTCCTTGGGATGTATGTGGCCTATATCAGCCAGAGAAATTAACTGCCAAACCACTAGAACTTGCCAAAAAAGTTATATGGATGTGTATATACATCTACTGTATAGTATATACATACTATGTACATATAATATACAACAGTATATATAAACACATATTTATACACAAATTCATATATACTTGTATGTTAGCATTAAGATGAAAAAGTAAACCAAATGTAAAGAAATTGACTACCTATGGGGGAAGAAATGGGATAATATGGAGAAGAAAGAGATTGAAGTAGATTCTTTGAACATATTTTATTTTAACTTGATTTTGTTTCCATATTAGTGATTTTCATAGTTGTTAAACAAAATAATTCAAATGGAACTATATGTATCAACTTGGAGACATAGCTACATAGTTAAGAACTATTTTGAGTGAGCTTAAGCATATAAGATATACATTTCTGGTAAACATATTCAAAGTATAAAGTAAATTAAAAATATAACATAAATAGGGTGCACCCTGGTGGCCTAGTGGTCTAGTACGCCTGCGGGCAGTCCCACATACATCCCGAGGTCCTGGGTTCAAGACCCACAGCCAGGATTAACATCAAATGTGACCAACTAAACAAAAATAAATAATGAAATAAAAGTTCTTCCTTTTCTTCTCTTTTCCTTTGTTCCTGTTTGCCTACTCACCTCCATGCCTACCTATATCTTTCCTGTAATAATGTGATTATATATAACTTAAATGGTCACATTATTACATGGTAGTGTGAAATTAGTAATTAAGTGAAAGTATTTTAGTGATCTGAGTTTCCGTGTCAGAGAAAGGAGATAGAAAAGGAATACAAAATATAGAAGCTAATAAAAAATTAAGTGGAAAATACCAGTATAAAATTATTCTATTTAGCACAAATCCTATCTCTTAGTTCATTCCCTGAAAAATCCTAGAAGTAAGACAAACATTGTAGCAATAAGCATCCTAATCAATAAGATTATGGTGTTTAAAAATCATTTTCTCCTTAGAAGAACCAACAATTCTTGGGAAAATTGCTGACTTGGAGGGTAAAAATATTCATCAGCAGACCAGAATACATTTTCATGTTAGAAAGCAAGAAAGTTATCAAAGACTATTATGGTAATGTCAAAAGTATGAAGAATCAATAGAAGGGGCTCCCATTTCTCCAGTAGAAAATGTTACCAACAAAAAAATAGTAATGGGTAGAATTCATTGAAAATGTAAAACAACATTGCAATGTAAAAACTCAATAAAAATAGCACAATACAAAAGACAACACAAACATATTTGAATATTATAACATATAGCACCAATAAATTATTCTGAATTCATAAAGGACGTTCTTAGCATTTATTCTACTTTTACTGTATAAACAGTATTTCAGGAAACTAAACAATTGATAAAGATGGCTGCCTCTTCATAAAAGGATTCCAGCTTTTATGGAGAGAAAAGATGGAAGTAAAAAATTACCATTTTGATAATTCTACTGAATTCATATACCTGCGCAATAATTGTCAATTGTCATTAAATTATTTAGTAAAAGACTGATTGATAGTCAATTACATAATGAATAAAAGAGGGTCATAAAACCTGGTAACCCAAGGATCATTTTTATTAACACAGAATGACAATAAAACATTGTTTTCCAATAGAATGAAATAAAAAGTGCACAAAACCGTGTACAAAATATTCTAACCAAAAAAAGTCAAACCTGAACTTTATCAAATCTGTTGATATAACACTGATTTATAGAAACACGGGGGACACAGGAACAAGTTAAATGCTACCAAAGGGATATAATCAGTCAAATTCAGAATATGGAAAATGCGAAAGAAAAAATAATCAGAATTCATCAATTAGAAAAAAATAGAGGAGTGTGTTCTTACAGATTAGAATATCCTTTAAAAGATACTTAAGAGAACTATCAACCGAATAACATGTTTTAACAGGGTTTGAAATGAGATTCAAATTATCAACTGAAAACAGACGTTCATGGACCAATTGAATGAAGTTTGAGTAACTGGAATTCAGAGAATATTAAGGAAATATTTTGTTATGTTTAATTGTAATCCTGATTAATCTGTCAATTTTTAAATAAATAGTTCTTATCTCTCAGAGATAGATTCTGAAATTTTTCTAGATTAAAAATGCAAAATGACTAGGACTTGGCTTGAAATGATTCACCAGGGTCTGGCAGGGGGAGTGAGGAAAGAGAAGAGCAACACTGAAATAAGTTATACGACTTCTGTCAGGTCACTTGCTGGTAATTGTGAGAATTGGGTGATGGTCATTCATTGTGCAATCTTCTTTTTTCTGTATGATTTAAAAATGTTCTCCATTAATTGAAAAAAAAATAACTTAAGTTTGTAGAAAATACCAGAAGAGAGAGATTAAAGAGAATAATGAACAGAGAAATTGAGAACACAGGGAGAATTTAAACCAATAGTATTATATTAAACAACAACATATCTGATCAATATTTAAATGAAAATAAAACAGAACAAAAATTTTGACAATTACA
Source organism: Solenodon paradoxus (assembly GCA_004363575.1). Taxonomy (NCBI): domain Eukaryota; kingdom Metazoa; phylum Chordata; class Mammalia; order Eulipotyphla; family Solenodontidae; genus Solenodon; species Solenodon paradoxus. The sequence continues at coordinate 82,975 of RJWH01003226.1, read as the reverse complement.
CAAAAGTGAATAGGAGGTTATTGACAGAGCAAGTCCTAATGAACTTATATGTGTCTACAATGGAAAATATATTATTTGAATTTACCCTTGGTTCTATCAAATATGAATTTAAATGTTTTAGAGAAACCACTAAAAATTACAAATAAAGTAGAGAAATCAAAGAGGCAAAATAAAAGAAAAAATTGAAATATAAAGGAGGTATAATGAAAAAAAAGGCACACAGTAAGATGTTAAATTATTTCAAGTATATAAATACACTCAACGTAAGTAGATTACACTCTAAAATTAAAAGACAAAACTGTCAAGAAAGACTAGAAAACAGATATAGATAGATGATAGATAGTTAGATAGATAGACAGAGAGATAGACAAACTGACAGATGCTCTTTTTACCAGAGAGTCAAACATAAAACAAGCTAACCAACAAGTCTGAAAGTGAAACAATGGGAAAACAGATAGCAGGCAGATACCAACTATAAAGAAAATTTGAGTTTGTTACGTGAACATAAGAAAAATTATGCTTTAAGTAAAGGTATTTATAGAGAGTAAAATGTGCTACAGAACGATAATAGATTTCATTTCCCAGGAAGACAGAAATTATATAAAATAAAACAGCATTACTTCAAAATTTAGAAACCAAATTTTGAAACAATTACAAGACAATGAATTACCATAATATAGGGCTATATTATATAAATGTACCTTCTATTAATAATTGGGCACATAAAAAGAGTAGGAAAATAGAACATGTGAAAAACACATTTAATATATTTTATCTAATGGACAGATTCATACACTTTATTTCCAAGTTGTAAATATACATTCTCTTCAAGCTCTCCTGGAACATTTATATAAATTGGTATTATTCTAGTAGATAAACATGCCTAACAAATTTCAGAGAATAAATATACAGATCACATTTTATGAGCGTAAGGAAATAAAACTAAAAATCAGTAGAGATAAATAAATGTGAGAAAAAAATGACAAAAAAGTGAAAGGAAAATGAATCTTCTAAACAATTCTTGAATTAAATAAGAAATCAAGTTAAATTAAATATACTTAAAAAATCAAATTCTGAAATAACAAAGCATATTAAAGGATACAATGAATTCAAATTACAAAGGGAGATGTCTCATCTATACTCTTATATTTTAGAAAGTTAAAAATAAATCAACTAAGTATCCTGTTTAGGAATTTATGAAAGGAAAAATATAATAAAAGTAGCTAAAAGTAGAGCATAATAAAAGTAAAGTAAAAACTGTAACAGAAAATGAAGCTTGGTTCTTTTCAAAAACTGAAAATCTTTTTAAGCATTTGACGTTTTAAAAACTGCTTTCATGATTTAAAAAATTCTAAAACTCAACACCCTCCCAAAACAAAATCCCTAACAGAGTTAGTACATAGGAACAGTGCCTAATGACACCTGAAAAAGAGGAATATAATTGTAACTTCAGATTGTAGTAAAAATAAATTGAAAGATAAATGTGTGGAAAATTCAAAACTTTATTAACAGGAACAAATTTCTAGAAAAATATAAATTACAAAGGCAACTCAAGGAAAGATTTAAAACCTCAATAAACTCACCATAATGAACTAAGTTGAATCAATAATTTGAAATATTTCAATGAGTACAGATGGTTTCTCAGAGAGATTTTACCATCCTTCAATGAATACATAATTCCAATCTTATATAAATTCTATCCTTACATAAAATGTTCAGGGAAATCTAGGAAATTTTATGAGAGGACAGTAGAAGGCAATTATACTGTACAATCTCACAGGCTGAGAAGAAAACACCTTCAAGAAGGGACAATAAGTGAAATTCAGCATAGTATTTAAAAATATAAACTATTATGAATAAGTTGCTTTTATCTTAATAGTGTAAGGTCAGTTCAAGTAACAATTATACTTGATAATCCTAATCTTAAAGAATTATTTAAGCACTTGGCATTTTAAAAGTGCTTTCACGATAACAAAAAAAAAAAACAAAAAACAACTCTCTAAATGTTAGAGAGATTTTTACCAATAAAGGGTACTTTAATCAAAAGTCAATATCTATACAAAATGTATTCACTTAAAATCAGAAATAACATAAGAATGCTGATTAACCCAGTGGAAAGATTTTAATACTGGAATGACTATCTCAGAGAAGGAAAAATAACAAACACCAAAATTATCATCTGACTCACAGAAGATGGTCAACATTATTGGTAATCAGGAAAATGTAAAATTAAAATCATAGGGGATGCGTAGCATAGTCACTGGGTTGTCAAAAATTTAAAAAGTTATCTAAACCTCAGTGTTGGTAAATTGACAAACATCCTCCTACTTTGCTGGTGGGTGTGTAAATTTATACAACGATTTTGCAAAAACATTGTGTCATTCTCTAGGAAAGTTAAAGATGGATGTACCTTATAACCTAGTGATTCTATATCCAGGATTATAATCTATAGCAACTCATGCAAAAGTACAAAGGATGACATACAAGGAAGTTGACAATAGCATCCTTCAAAGAGCAAACTCTGGAAACAAGCCAAGTGTCCAGTTCCAGTACAGTGAATTAATGAATTGTGGTCTAGCTATTGGTTGAAATAAAACTGGAAAGAGAATGAACTACAGCGACAATAACATGAATCAACATCGCTGAATCTCAAATATAAGTGAAAAATCATGAGTGTAAAAAACAATTGATAAAAGAATGCAACAGGAATCTTACACTTACATCTAGATAAAGAGCAGGCAGGAAAAACTGCATAAAATATTGTTTAGAGATGTGTGCATATGTTATAAAGCTATAAACAAACAAATAAACAAAAAGGAACTGAATCATTCAAAATTCAGGATAGTAGTTGCCTGGAGAGGGAGCAAGAAGACAAGCTTGCAATCAAAGTTGATACACAAGGGAGTACAAAGATATTGTAATTTTCCACTTTTCTAATAGCAGAGTGATACACAGGTGTCCTTTTGAATGGAATACTTGCACTGCATGCAAACATTATATATATGAATATATATAGGTATTAATAACAACTACGTAACAACCTTCAAAGACTATGTAAATAGAGAATAGGTAGAAATGACTTCACAGTTTATGTAGTTCCTTATTCATACCAAGCGGAATGTGATTCAAACTAGTAACATACCATTTGGGGTAACTTCACCTGAAACGTTGGGGTAAATCATTATAGACAAATCTTCACTGTGATCCTTTTCTGAGGGTTGGCAATTTCTATTTATGGCCTAAGTAGTTCATTGGACTTGCATTCATTACATAGTCAATGCCTGTGTGCACCTACTGAAATCTCCCAGACACACACACACACACACACACACACACACACACACACATTATGTGTATATAGTATAAAACACATTCTGCTTTAATTCACTTCTCTTTTCATCAAACATTACAGGTTCTCCCTGGGGATGAAGTCAAGCGTTGCTATGTTTAGATGAATTTTCTGGCCCAAGGAGATAATTTTGCACACAGTCAATAGCGATATCCCAGAAGTGAACCAGAAAACTCAACCAGTGAAACAAAATTCAATAGTAATATCAAAGCAGAAAACTCCTTAACCACAGAGGGTATGTTTTCTAAAGAACACACCAGTAAATGCACGTAAAAATACCTACATCTGATCCAAGCTGATTGTGCCACGTTGTCAGATCTGCCTCTGCACCTCCCAAGGGGTCTCTTACTGTTCAGATTAACTGTGAGTCACTTTATGTTAATGAATGGCACAGAGCTGTACATCAGATCTGAGGTGAAGTCGTCACTTTAGTGAGAAATCGTTAAATTATTACACTATTTAATGATGCATGAAAGCAAAATGCAATTGTGAGAAAAGCATTTTGGGTTATAGAATGTGTCTCAGTAATGCAAAATGGTGCATTTCTGTCAGTCCCCCCAAAACAACATAGCCATCTGTGCAAACCAAACACTAAGAGATGACAAAAGGTGACTGATTAAAACATGGCTTCTTTCAAAATTCATTATATTACAGTATAGTGAGCTGCTGGAGGCTATGAGACTGACTTCCAAGCCAAAAAAGTGAAGGCTCTCCCTCACGTTTGAATCACTTTACAAATGAAAACAAAGTATCTAGGCCTTTGAGAATTTTTCTTAAAAAGACTACAAAGCAATGGTGCTTTTCTAAGAACAGCTGTGGAGACACACATTATTCATATGCACAAAAGGTAAGAATGTGTAAACCTATGAAGATCCTCTGTATACAAAATCAACACAAAATTTTCTATGAGTGTATATAATGTATATACATATATGCACATGTATGTTACATATATGTCAATGTGTTTATATATGTGAAGTATATAGAGAGGCATATGAATTCATCTCTCTATGTGTGCCTCAACTGATCTTATATATTTTATATATACTAACTATATAACTATCATTAAACTGTTACAGATCTATAACTATACATATATACATAAATATAATCATGCAGCTATGTGTCTATTCTAGAACTATTTTTAAGTACTTTATACAGAATGGTGATAAACCTGAGTAGAAACTCAAATGAGGCTGAAATGATTCTACTTGGTGTCAATCTGGGACTGGAGTCTGAAAAATATTAGCAGATGGAATACTTTAATGTATTAATAAGTCATTTAGAAAATGTATAAATGTATAAAGTATAAATTGTTCTAAAATGCCTGGTCTAGAAGGCTTGGTAACTGCTGTCCACCACAAAGGAACTTCGTGAATGCTAGCTTGCTAATTTTGCATCATAATGCTGATCTGCACTCTAATATGATAATGTGGCATTTCAAGCAGAATCACTTTCATGTAAATTGTTATGTGTAAATGCTTTTTAGGAAACTAACACATTCAGATTTTAAGATGATAACAGAGCTTCCCATCTCCTTTAACTATTGATCCGATATTTAGTTTGTTCAAATATCCAATTGTCTATATGAGATTTTTCCCTAAGTTCTTAAGTATCAATATCACGCAGGTCACTGACAAAGAAAATTCTTCTTCAAATGTTGAGATTAATTTTTCCTCAGCCAATATTTAATGAACGGACCACCTCAATGCAAACAACAACAAAAAAATCATCGTTATATCTTCTCCAAAGAATGTTCTAAAATGACAAGCATTCCTAACTGGAACGTGAAATGGAACTTGAAGTGAAATTTCACACAATCTATAAAGTATGTAACTGATTCATATATCATTTCCTTTGTTACCTACGGTATTTATTCCCAGAATTATTTTATTACTTGAATATATACCATTTTGTATTCATCTCAAATTCTAGCCTTTTTTTTTTTTTTTTTACCTCTCTATATCAGTTAAATTGCTATTAGCTTCAAGAAAGAGAATATAAAACTACAATGGGTGAAACAATTCATTCTGTGTGTAAGTAACACAGATGCACAGCTAGGCTGTTTCAGTGACTACATCCCTCAAGAAGGACACCTCTTCAGTCTTCAGAATGTGATTTTCTTGCCTCCTCATCACAGAATAGCTGCAGCAATTCAAATAACAAGTTTTCAAAGTGCAGCATTTTGGAGCAGGACAGAAGGGAAACACAGAGGGAAAAGAATGGAATCATCTTGCCCATCTCTCTTACCTAGTTTATGCAGGTTAATTTTTCCCACAAACACTCCAACAGAATTGTCCTATGCTTCTTAGACTAGAAATAGGTCACATCAGCATTTCCAGGAGCAAGAGACATGGGGAAATAAATATTTGACCTTCATAATCTCTATCATAGAAGCCTGGCTCTCCCAAGATAAGAAGGTGGGAGAGGGGAATATTTCGTAGACAGGAAACCAACAGGGTGTATTATAATCCCCAACATCACCCTGAGTTTTCCAGGGACTATTGCAGGTAATGTATTAGAATGTTTCCAGGAGAGTGATCTGTTAAATGCTGGTAGGAAAACACTCATACACACTGATAAAAATTCCACTAGTCAGAAGACATATTTGATACAACACCTGAGAAGCATGCAGTTATGGGATTTCAATAGTGATGGGAGGCAGGAGGGAGGCTCAGGTCACTTGAAAGTTATCTCATTTCTTCAGAAAGTGTAGGTGACCTAGGTAACTTCTGCTTCCATTCAGATAGAAAAGAAAGCAAGGTTGGGGACACAGACCAACAATTTTTTAGGATATGAACTATAATTGAGTTGGGGAATAAACACCTTAAGTTCCAGAATTTACAAATAGATGGCTTCCTAGTCATTAGGAGTCTGATGGTCATTATGTAGTGACAGAAAGAAAACTAGAAAGTTCCCAGCAATTAATAAAAACAGAGTAGATGGGAGGACTAGGAAGGAATCTGGAGATGGTAGAAACCTCTCCTGCAGGAGAAGGGTGTAGATGGTCTCAGGGTCCTCTTCTGGAGGTCGCTGAAAGAAACAGTAATGCACATGGGTTTCAAGATCAAAGTGTATGGGCACAGAGTTTGGCTTTGCCTCTGCTCAACTACATAACTTTTATTAACTTAATCCCAGTGCCTGCTTTTATATCTCTATAGTGGAAATTCTAATAATACACCTCTCATATAGCTATTGTGAGGAGGAAACTGGCTACTACATATAACATGCTTTGCACATTGGCTGACATAATTCTAAATACTCAATCCTTGTTAGCCGTTGTCACCACCATCAACACGCTTTAAGTTACACCTGACTCAGGACTGTCAGACCTTCATGAAGATACTTGAAATCAATACCATGACATCCCTGAATAGTGTTTCTTAATTTTATATTACTGCATCTTTAAGTCAGCTTTTGTGCCTACTATAAACTCATACACATATATGTGTATATACATGTAACATGCATGACATATATACAGGTATATAACATATTATCTATGTAGACACTGATCAGTAAAATCAACTGAATTAAATTCACATATGAAGTAGTTTATATTTCATGTAGGAAGGAGATCAGTAATCATACCAATAACCTACTTACATTAATAGACCAGAGGTCTCTATTTTGAAGCATTGCAAGTACTCTTGGAATCCTGAAGGATGACAAATTACAAAAAGAATAATTCTCCCAGGAGTTATAACTCTATAAAAGAAGCTTTGAACGTGCATGACATTTGACTCTATTCAAATGTAATTTTGGATCCTTTTGAAGCTTCTTTTCACTAGTTCAATGTCTAGTGGAGGAAGAAATGCACTGAATTTGTAGCCCATGTTTCTTTCCATATTCAGGGTGTTGGCAAAGGGTTCCACATTTTGAGGACAATTAATCTTCAGTTTACTTGTCTGCGTAAGTGGCACTGTGAGTCAATTGCATGGGATATTAAGGAAAACTTTACTTAGAGTTTATATAGTTTCTTCTGAGTACCTTTTTCTTCTACCCCCTAATTACAACTAAAACCCTAGAAATGCCATATCAATAAATTAATCAGAAATGTAAAGTATACATGAACACTGTGTGTTTCTTAGCAGAACAAATCCAGTAATACTAGGGCTGGTTATAATTTCTAAAAATGAGAACCATACTTCCTACACAAAATATTCCCTATAAACCAAAATGTTCATGGGTACTAGAAGTTTGTGGCTACGTAGTCACATGTATTCACCCTGAACATGCTAGTTGAAGGTCAGTTCCAAAGACAGTCAGACAGGTAGACACAGACAGCAGTCAAGAAATCTTGACGCTGGCCTGAGTCACATGTTAAGCAATGTCTGAATGAATAACCAACATGGATTTGATAGTGTCTTGTGACCCGCTACAGAAACAAGCAAAAGACAGTGTGTGGGACGGGGTGGGGCAGAGGGTGGCTTTTTAAAATCAATGGAGCTGATGACTATGGTCTTATTTACAGACAGCCTGAATCACTTTGGCATTCGTGTCTTCCCATAAGGAAACTTTGACACATGGTTTACCATTTGTTTGTTCTACAAATATTTATTGACCATTTACGACATGGAGGCAGAAGTGGGCAAGACAGGTTTCGGAGGGAACGAAACAAACCACCAGTATTAGTTTCCGTTTGCTTTTCTAGCAAATGACCATGATCTAGTGTTTTCAATAACACAAAATGATAGAGTCACCGAAGTCAGAAGTCTGAAATCAGTTTCACTGGACTAAATTTAAGGTCACATTAAGGTAAGTTTCTTTCGGAGACTCTAGGAGATTATAGCATTCCTTGCCTTCAGCTTCTCGAGAACACATGCATTCTGTTGTTTGTGGTTTTTTCTCCATCTTCTAAAGCACATCGCCCCCACCCTGACAATGGTCTCTTCTTAAATTTCTTTTTACTCCCCCTTACTCCCTCTTACAATGATTTCATTGGCCCATCTGGGTTATCCAGGAAAATCTTCCCAATTCCTTAACATAATCCATATTCAAAGTTCCCTTGGCCATGTAAAGAAATATATTCCAGTTTCTGAGGATAAGGGTGTCAATGTCTCTGGGTTTGGAACATTTTTCTGTCTGCACCAGATATCTGCTCTCATGCAGCTTACCTTCTAGGAGGAAGACAATGAAATACGTCCTCAAAGCAATAAATCACTTAATCTCAGAAATGCATATGTACTATGAAAAAAATTTGAAGGGCAATAGAAGATTGAATGATTGGATGTGCAGGGGGTGGTCAGAAAAAGCCTTGAAGATATGAAATTTGAGAGTTAAGTGATGAGAAGGAAGAAAAAATCTTTCTTGATGGAAGGAATAGCAGGTGCAAAGGCCCACCATTAGTCGCCAGCTTGGGTGTTGCGGGCAGAGAAAGGTTATTGAGCAAGAAGGATAGGAAACACAGAAAAAGGCTATTGTCCGAACAGGGAGTTTTCTGTGGGTCACAATTACCTTGAATTTGATCCAATTAGAAGGGAAAGCAAAGGAAATTGTTAAGCAGTGGGAATACATGATACAGTTTATTGTGGACAAAGTCGGTAGGAGCAGTTGTAGTCGCCCCTTAGGAGACAATGGTGTCTTGGATTAAGGTTTCCTTGGTTCCCCAAGGAAAGATGCTAAGATGTTCTTTGAGAAATATTTTAGAATTGCTCCCAGAAGACTTGCATTCAAGACTCTATTTACTTCAGCAAAACTACAATATTCACCAAACTGAAATTGTGTCTACTATGTACATACATAATGGGCACAAGTATTTTGGGATTGTTTTCTAGTTAATTTGGTCTGACAGTTGATTTGACTGATACTCATTTAACTGAGTTGACCGGCTGTTTGGCTGAATTGATTGGATTGATCTGTTATTTTAGCGGTGTTGACATAGCTTGTCACCAACTCTTGGGTTTCCTAAGCTCTACACTGTTTTCCTTTGATATAAAACTACTTGTAATCATCTTCTTTGATAGTCTCTTGGTTACACTGAATAATTACTCTACATATAATTTATCCTGATGGTTGGTTGATGCCAAATTGATTCTGTAGCCAAAACTGTATTTGCTTAGCCGTTCTTACTCAGTGTTTGTTTTCTTTCTTCATTGTTCGGCCCCTGTCTGTCCAGGATGAGGTAAACTCTGGCCAATATCTTGCTCACAGTATCTTTATTTGTAGAGTGTGGAATGGGCTGTCAAATTTTAAGTGGATGTTCCATGTTTTGATGGTTTTTTTTTTTTTTTTTTTTTTTTTTTGCCTTAGCAAATGTTTTTGTCTGGAAATTTTGCTTTCAGTGTACTGAGAAAACTTGTACTCTTGAGGGAAAAAATAAACATGTCCATATTTGTTATTGCTTTGGGATAGACAGAAATCCTGGAATGTAGCTGGAGGAAAATATTCATGTAACTGGTCTAATTTATTCACCCAAGTATATTTGGAGGATGCCATGTCATAAATTGGCTTTAAAAGCTGTTGTATAAAACATTACCTTAAAAAATTAGTATTTGAACTCAAGAGTAAAGTTTTATGAAGCCAAACAAGTCAGATTCCAGGACTGCAGAATTTATGTCTCCAGTGAGACTGGAGACAAAATCTAAGCATGAAAGGAAATGTTTTCTTGACATTTCTTTTCAAAACAAATCAACACTGGAGGTTGTTTTTTTAAGGCACAATCCACTAACGGTGAAAAAACATTTTGCTTAAAAATTTCCTCTTCTTTGCTACCTGGAATGACCTTTCTATTATGTTCTATCATTTCCTTCAATTTTTAACTGTCGCAAGATTATTTTTTGGTCAATCTCACTTGTTGTGGGAGGTATAGAAATCATACTTACTATGTAGCATACTATGGTAAAAAAATAAAATTATAAAGTATATAGTGTGCCAAAAACATGGCTCCTACTTAATTTACTTATTTATTATAGTCTGTCAAAACCCTTTGTCTTAAATGGATTCACTGACAAATTGTTCTTGATGAATGAGCCCTGGACTAGGAATAAGCAAACCTCACTTAGCTGAAAGCTAGTGGTAGTATTTGAACTGTAGCCCAGACCTTTCTACACTCAATTTAGAGGTCATCCATCCCACTTAGTATTCAATGAATATTTACTGAGCTTCAATCTGGCCCCAATAGACCTTACTCTGTGCATGGACACAAACTTAAGAAACACAGATGATTTCCCACTGCTCTAGACATTGGGGAGCTAACTTGTTTCACCCTCTATAGGATGGAAAATGCTCAGGCCATAGTTCCAAAACTGGGTAGTCACCTGAAGTTAATCACTTCTGGATTTTTATGGTAGGTTTTGGCACACAGAATTTCAACTACTGTATTTTAGTAATATATTTTAAGTTGCATGCCTTTGTGCTCGTACCACAATAACTTACAATTTGACAATATTAAAGTTTACATGCTTATGCTTATACTTAAACCTTTCATAATAACTGTGCTTCTAAACTATAAACATATCATTAAAATGCACTGTCTTTTTTAACTAGACTTGATATCAATGTTTCAGATTTACTTATAAAAACTGTGAAAATAACCCAATGAATTTTCTAGACAGTATTAATAATTCATCCTGTTTATTTCTGACTCGTCTTCTCCTTCAAACTCATTTTTTATTTTTACTAAAATGTACAGTACTGAATATGTTAACAAACGATGTCTTATTTGATTATTTTCTCTTCTGCTTTCATTTAAAATGATTCAATAAAGATATGAAATATAATTACAGCATTTTTCTTTAAAGTAACACATCTTACAGCAAATCAACTCATCTCTATAATGCTGTCTACCTTTTTAGCATTTCATACGTTAGACACATTCACATTCTGTCAGGATTTTATGAAAAACAATAAACACTGTTTTTAACAAATAGTTTGAGAATCACTGGTGCTTGGTCCTCACTTTGGAGTGGAAATTAACTTCCATTTAATAGAGTGCTTTGCAGTCTCATGGATAGGAAAAGCAAGTAACCTCTCATGGTCACAGAAGTGTACAATATGGGAAGTGTTTCTACTTATGCTGGAGACTCTTACAAAACTTTGAAATTATAGCTGCCTGATACAATGCCCTGTGTAATTGGTTGCATACATTCATGTTATTTAGCTTCACCCTTCTGTATCAGCCCAATGATAAAACAGACTGAACAGTCGGGTGGTATGATCCTCAGCACTGAGGCATGGAAATGGAAGCTGTCAGTATTTCACAAGTGTGATCCTTTGTCACTGGGTGTGAAATTGGACTAGATAATACTTTAGGTCCTTTCAAATTTGAAGATGATCTGATTCTATGAGTTCAACTGCTCTCTTTCATATTTTCTGTTTCCCACCCTCAACAGGGAAAAGTGTATGCACCAAATGTTCAGTTATGTCTCTGATTTCACTTAAGTTCATCCTTGAGCTCAAAAACATTTTTATAAGAATATCTAATTCTAATCCAACTCAACCCACTTCCTCAATTATGCTTTTCATCAAATTTCTTTTCAATGTTAGGGCACATCTTATTAACATCAGCACACTTTCTACTCCCCTATCCTGAGGTATTTATTTATTCATCTACTTAAAAATTGGTAATTGAACACATATGATACCAGACATTATGCTGTACCTAATAAAAATACAGAGAGATCACAATTGATAGGAATGCTATATGACTGAGTTTTCTTTGAACCAAATATATACCCTGTGAATTGAAAGACAACCCCCAAATACGTTATCTTCTCTGGAACATGGGATTATTACCTTATAAAGAAAAAGATTGAATATTTTCTTATATGGCAAAGAAAAATTTTAAGTAATACTGAGATCCTGAGATGAGGAGTTTATCCTGGTTTATCCAGGTGAGCTATGAATACAAGTGTCTTGTAAGGAATGATACTCCTTACAACAGAGAATAGCAGGAGGTTCAGTACTACACTCACTGGAGAAGGTAATGCAAAGAACAATCAGAGAGAGATGTGGCCACAAGCCAAGGGCTGTCCATCACCACCAGAAGCTGGAAGAAGCAAGACATGGCTACTGCCCTAGAGCTTGTAGAGAGACTGTGGGACTATAGACACTTTGTTTTGAATTCCTTGCCTCCAGAACTCTGGGAGAATACATTTTTGCTTTTTGATTAATTGATTGATTTTTAAAGGAAAGGTGCTGGCAGGAATGAAGGTAAATAGGCAGGCAGGCAGGCAGGAAGAGAAAGGAGGAAGAAATATTCCATTTATTTTTATTCAGTTATTTACCTTGGCTGTTCACCCTGGTGCCAGGTCTTGAACCAGGGACCTTGGGCAGTATTGGACTATGCACACTGGGTGGACTAACCCACTAGGCTACCAGGGTGTGCCAAATTTTGTTATTTTAATTTGAAGCACCTTGTTACAATAACTCTAGGACACAAAATGGTATAGAAAATCAGGACCTGAGAGCCAAAGACTTGGGAATTCTGAGCTCTGCAAAACATTCGTCAATGGATGACTTCAGGTAAGTCAAACTTCCTGGCTCATAGATGTTTCATAGGAAAAATGGGAAACTGCTCTTGGCCTTCTATTTAATCATTAGCTTTTAAGGCAGTATGTATTTTTGTGATAAACATAAACCACAGAAAACATAAAATAATGCTATGCATTTAAATATGCTAGCCAGGAATCATTTAAAAAACAATATAAAAGATAATTATGTTAGAGGAGTTCAATTAAAATATTAAAAACTCTCTTCAGTAATAATGAAATTTATACACACAATCTTTATTTTTGATATTTGGCAACAACATGAAGAGACAATAAAGGAAAGGGGAATAAGAGTGTTTTATAACTTCCAAGTTACATTGCATTTCACACAGGCATGACTCCATGAAGTGGTAGTGATGTCTGGTTAGCCAGTATCTGTATATTTATTTCTCTTTCTTTTCTGTATTAGTCTTGTTCAAATAGTCACACAGCCTAGAGACCCAGAGCTGACCTCAACTTAGCATGTTCTCCAAGTCAAATTACCAAAACTCCATTCCCTTTGGAAAGGACTTGTTCAGGAATGGACACCTGTCACAGTTTGATCAATGGGACACAAATGACCTTTTATTGGGAATGTCTTAGAATCATTCGTGACACAGGGGGCTCTTTGGGCTATAAAAAATAGAGCAGCTGATGAGCCGATCATTGATACTTTGAATCAAACAGCACCGAGCTTCACCTCACTTTTGTGTTCCCAGTTAAGCAAGTCGATACAATTTTTTAATTTTTAAAAGGCAATTTTGTATTTTGTCATTGTTACTTGCTTACAGACTGGCTTAGCAAATGCTAGACAGTGTTCTTTCCCAAACACATCCACTTATTCAAAGGTAGATAGTTCTAAAAAAAGGGTTATCAACTGCAATCATTATTTAAATTCAAATTCAAATTTGATAAAGGTGTGGCATATGTGAGATCTGACCAGAAAACAACTCAACAGATAGGATGGAAAAAGATAAAGAAGTAAGGATATGTATAATTGCATCTTAAAATAAGATCTTGGGAAGAGAAGTAAATATAGATGTAGCTCTTAGTACTAAATAGATTCTGAACCACTATATTATGAATGGCTCATGAGCCTTCCATTGCAAAATTTGCTTAAAACGAGTTTTCCCTCCAGAAAACTATGATAATTGCATCTGCTGCCTCAAAGATGCCCATATTGGATAATGTTCTCTGCTGAGATACTCTTAACCCTCTCCGGAATGTGTTTAAAACAATGTTATCTGAAGAGTGGTTCAAAATGAGATTGTTATTATTAATTTTTTAATACTTAAACCAAATACATATGTTTACTAAAGTAAAAGACACTAATAATAAATATTAGCATCTGGTCTAGTAAGAAAAGCTAAAAGACAAACAAACAAACAAACAAAAAAACCATGGGGAAAGAGGCATGCAGACTAAAATAAGAAAGGCTTTCTGTGTTATTTGGAAAGGTTCTCAGTAAGTCAGAAATTAAATTTGAAACTGTATTGTTATAGGGAAAAGGGCTTTGCTTTTCCTTCTTCCATTCAAAAGCCTGTATCCCATAAAGAAAAAAAAAAATTAAAGATTATTCTAAGTGTAACAATTTTGTTGCTTTCAATTTGGTATCTGAGATTATACTCCCAAACCTGTCAACTCCTGTAGAAGCAATGTAGATGAATGGATCATGAATATCATTTTAAAAGGATAAGGTGCTTTAGGAGTGCTCTTGATTGAGGGTGGGAAGATGTGATCTAAGGATTCCTAGGGGCTTTTAAAGTTTAGGCAGTTAAGGAATAATAAACCTCATCTTTTTGCTTATACATTTATTTGTTGTTAATGACACTATCACAATAAGGGATTTTACAGCATGTTTTTAATTACTGCTGATGCAAGCAAATAGGAAGAAAAAAGTTTTTTTAGAATGAATGCTGTCAGTCATTTGCTATTTCAATTCTTCAAAACAGCTTTGATTTGTAAATTAAAAGAATGTACTAAGAGAGAAACAAATACAGATATTTTAGAGTCACTCTTTCAATTGTTATCATCAAACACACCCTCTATAATCTATTTCTCTCTTATTCTCTTCCCCCTGCACCCCATATCTATTCCTCTACCAAATTTAGGTCTTAAACACCTTTACACGTCTCTATGTTAGACCGACAAGGTGTGAGGATTGTAAGGTGAGGGGGTGAAAGTCAGCTGACAGTGTCTGTGTAGTGATTCACAAATACTGCCATAGGATATAACACATTACAGTTGTCTGAAAAAATTCTCACCTCTGCATTCTAGACCAAGAGTTGGCAAACATTTTCTGTAAAAAGCCAAATAAATACTTTTGGCTTTGCATCTAGCCTCTATCACAACTAAGTAGCTGGGTTATTGTACTGGAGCAGAAACCATGAATAACATGGACATGAAGGAGTTCTGCTGTGTTCCCATAAAACTTCATTTATAGACACATATTTCTGAAGATCATGATATATTATTTTCTTTTGTTTTTCTCTTTCAACCATGTCATAAAATGTGGAAACCATTCTTAGCACACAGGCATGAAAAAACCTGACAGATTCGACCTATGGGCCATCGTGTTTTAAACTTGTTCTAGGTCCATTTTATCAAAAGTAGCTTAGAAGAGTGAAAAGCAGTACCATTCGGTTGATTCTAGGATTCTCTCTCTTCCCATTCCATGAGCTGATCATGTCACTTCCTTATGTGGGACGATAACCAATTGCTAAGTAGGGAGGAAATTTATTTGAAGAGTATTTTGTAATGGGCTTATGAAAGAATTATAAGAAATTCAAATAATTTATCTTTCTATCTCTATAAAGGATAAAGTCTTTCACATGTCACAAACATCAGAGTAACAGAAATAGAAAAAGAAGTTTCGTGACACTTGTTTTGGTCCTGTTCACTGTAATATTTCTTCCTATAGGTTGCTGCAAAGTCTCTAAGTCAAAGAAGTGCCTTTCGTGTGTTGTAAGTCTTTGGTTTCTTTTAGTGACCCATTGGTATGTAAAAGCTGTTCTAAATTTAATATCTTCAAACAAAAACAATCATGTCTAGCAACATGGAGCGTTGACTAAGTGCTTTGACGCACTCATTTAACTATGTTCTGCTGGTGGGGAGAAGGGGATATAGGTTCAACCAGGTTCAACCAGGACAGTTGGGATGGCTAGGTCTTGCTCTCTTCCAAGTCCCAGGCCTTTTCATTGACTGGTGGGCTCAGGGTTTCCTTTTGAGTGAGAACAGGCAGAAACTTAAAGCTTCTCAAACACAGGCTCTAGAATTTGCATAGCATCATTTCCTCCACATTCTGTTATTCACAGCAAGTTAGAACACTAGCCTATATTCAACCAGAAATTTGCAGTCAGCAAATAATCTATCATATCACACTTAGTTCAGGACCCATGGCCTCTACAGGCTCAAATTATCTCTCTCATTTTGGAGCACTGAGATTTTCATAACTGCATATTAAAAGAAACATTGACATGACTACAAAACTTAATGATGAGCTTTCAGAACACCACAGATGAATGCCATTTATAGGACTAAATGCTGTCACTAAATTGGTTTATGTTGGCTCTTGCATTTTGGTAATATGGGAAATTCAGGAAGACTGGCTATAGAGACAAATTACAAAGGAAGTTTCAAGGAAAATGCTAGTGAGAACCTCAACATGTCGGAGAAAGGTTTCAGGACAGACATTTGTAGAACATGGGAGAAACGAGGCCAGAGGGTATAGACTGAAGAAACAAAGATAATGAGAATGTTTAGATAACGGTCACAATCAGAATCACAGATCACAACGAACTCCCAGAAATTGTCGTAGAGAGCTTGGGCATGAACTAGCAATGAAGAAAGCATATTGCCTTGTCAGAGTGTTTCTAGTTCAGATTTAAGACATTCATTGTCTAGCATATTATACCAGCTCTGTATTGCACATATCTAGGAAAGAAATTCTTGTTTGGAGTTTCGAAAGTCAAAGTGGTGGAAAAAAAGAGAGGTGCTACAAGATTATGGGACTGTTTCAGGACAGCAAGCCTATCCAGAAACCTGTTAATTGTATTCATAATAGCCTGATTCTCTAAATCTAAGACATGAATTATTGGCAAGGTGAATTCTAGTTAAATGCCATTTAGAGATTAAAAGTTGCCACTGACTGTCAGCTGCATCCTGATTATTTTCAAAGATAACTTTTAAGAAAACATGCTTTATCGAGGTGATGAAATTTGCTAGTAATGTAATAGCAACAACATAAAATACATAACAAGCATAAATGACAAGAAACATGATAAGCATTTTTCATATTTTTTTATCAAGTCTAGGAAGGACTTATTCTAATTCCTATGATATAGATAAAATGACTGAGGTTAGAGATGAAGTCACTTGTTCAAGGACAGGTGTCTAGTCAATGCCAAACCAAGACTCAAGCCTTGTTTTTACTAACTCCAAACCTGAAATCTTAATCCCTGAGACCTATGACTTTTCCTGCAAATTGGTCACATGCATGGGGCAAGATGTGGCATAATTTATCCTCATAAGAAAAAAAAAAAAAATTTCAAAGACCTAAAATTAAAACCAAATAGAGAAAAGCTGCAGATATGTGGAATCACTTTTACTTTGCCGGCCATTTAAAGACTGTTAGTATTTGATTATTGCATAAAGGGCAGCTTGCTTTCTAATCCCAGTCATCTACATGGTGCTATTTCATTCCTTCTTTTTATACAATCCAGTAGTACTCAAATTTTATCAAGCAAAAAATTACAGAATACATAATCCTGAAAGTTATGTACTCAGGGTAACTCATATAATTTTCAGTAAAAGCTTTGTCTTTAGCCAAAGTTGGTAGAAAAATGTATTCAGGATTTGATAAACCTGATAAATCCTGATAAAGCTGGATACCACTGTTTCAGCATGCAAGTACCTATCAGATGACATTCTTCAGTACTGAGCAGTGTTCCATCTAATTAAAAATAAATTTTTAAAGGTGCAGACAGAAATGAAAGTGAGCAGAGGCAGGCAGGCAGGAAGAGAGAGGAAGAAGCATTTTATTTATTGCATTTAGTTATCTATCCTATTTGTTCCCTGGTTATACCCTTATGTAAGAAACTATATCTAAATACCGTGCTGGGTTGCTCAGTGTAGCATCCTTGATATATTCAGGTTTCTGTAGCATATTTAAGAATATATAAGATTTAAAACAGACAGATGGTGGGAAATTGCTTGCAAGGAAAAAGGTAGAAGCACCTTTCAAAGAAAGGAGGCAAGGGCATTCAAGAGCAAAGATGGGCACCAACTCTTCACATCACTTTACCATTCGTGTTTTTTTACTATAAGTTAAAATGGATCAATTTTTTGCAAGGCCAAGTTGTGATAAATAAGCATGAAAGATGACTTCAAACTCAATGTGGCCGACCAGAGGTTCTTTAAGCCATGGTAAAAGAACATGGGGATGATTCTTTCCAGAGATTCTGTAATTAGGTCATTGGAATAGCTGCTTATATATTGGCCTGAAGATATGAATTTATATCCAAAGGATTGTTTTATAGTTCTAAAACTTTGTAAATAGAATGAAAGTCTTTCCCTGCTTAATTCAGCCTTGCAGTCAAGCCATCACATTTCAAATGCCAAAATAAGGCAGAAATATAGCACTTTTCAACTTTGGCTACCCCTACATTTGATCTGCTGACAAAGAGCAGTTAAGCTGATGAAAGAGGATTATTTTGATAAGGCCATTTCTAAAGACAGAATCCCAAACAAGAACAGTATGGTCAAACTCCCTACCCCCCATTCATGTCAAATAATGGTGTTCTGTCAGACAGTGCTGGAACACTTCTGAAAAAGCTGTTCTCTTTCCAATAGCAGTGTATTATATTTTTTGAAGAATGCTTGATTCATGTTTGGTTTAGAGTAAAAGCTTTTTTAAAGAACAGTTTCTTTGGCAGATGAGTTGGGTTTTATTGGAAACTGGTTTGTCGTAGAGAGTAGTTCCTGCCTAACTGCTGGAGAATAATCTCGGTCCTATTTCAGAAGATGCTAAACGGGATCCTCACTGTCTAGGGAGCTCTGAACAGTGAGACGATCGTGGAAGGACACTGAGATCCTGGGTGTTGGGAAAAGGGTTTCAGAATCAGCGGGTGGGAGAAACAGGAGAACAATTTTGGCTGCTTGACCACTTTGCTCTTTGCTGGGGCTCTTAAAATGGGTATCTTGAAAAAGGTCACCACTGCAACAGTAGTGGCCCAGGCGGGTGCCTTAATGTTGTTTCTGAGGCTATGTTTCAGTCAAGGAGAAGTGCGAGCCTGTTGCCTCTTTTGTAAAGTGAGTTTATATTTTGCATGCTCTGTAACCCGAGAAAATCAGAGGCAGATTCTGATTTAAAGGTGATAAAAATTGACAACATTGTTAAATCAACTAAAATGTAAAAGGTCTTAAGATACACAAGACACAGTACTGGGCACTGCAAGAAATACAAAGATTAAAAAAACCCAAAAAACAAAAATTAAGGATTTCTCTTATAGTGGGTATACTTAAAAGTCAGAAGTCTAAAAAGGAATAATCAAGGTATTATCAGTTTTGAAAAGGAAAGAAATGCAGCAGATGGTGGAATTTTTGTAAGAGTAAGGCAGGCAAGAATGAAAGTAGGTAGACAGCAGGCAGCGAGAGGAGGTAGAACCATCTTTATTTATTTAGTTCATTTTGGTTGTTTCTCTTGCTCCGGGCCATGAACCTCGGTCTTTTGGATTTACACGGTCTATGTCTTAGCCACAAGCTTAACATCTGAGCCAACTGAGTGCACTCTTGGTGCATTCTTACTGAAAGAGATGTTTTACATGAACTTTGGTAGGTAGAAATAGTTCCAAGGGTTCCAGATGGAAGTAGGAGGACTAGTACCTCCAACGTGAGAGGAGAGCATTCACTTTGACGTTCATTCTAGGGATTATCGACTCCATTCAGGTATGGTGCTCCACAGGGGGAATGAAGTTAAACAGATATGAACTGTGCATCAAGGAACTCCAGCAGGGAGATAAGATATATTCATAAATAAATATTATACAAGATAGGAAGTAATACACTGTACAGGATCCTTGTTCTGAGAATTGTGTTGGAATTTAGAGATAAGATTCTCAGCATGACAGGAAGCCAGTGATAGGGGATCTGGAGAGACTTACCCATATGTGATAGCTTTTTCACTATGTTACCTAGTTTTGATCTCAAAAGAACAACAAAAGATGGACCATGCAGGACAGGCTAAGATTTATTCTCCCAGTTTTAAAGAAGAAGAAATTCAGAGTAAGAAAGAGAGTTTTGCTTTTATGTTTTATTGCTTTTGTTTTGATACAGTTTTGTCTCACTCTTCAACATACAGTTTTCAGAAGGGTATCCTCGCTATAGGGACTCCATCAAATTGGAATCAGAGAATCACTTGTGTTATTCCAGCTCTTCAGCTGATTGGATATAGGAGTGGGATTTTCTTGGGGTTTTTTGATTGGTGATCTCAATGTTAATGTTTCCTGAAACTCAATTTCCCCATGGACCAATTCGGGGTTAGTCAAGTTTACGCTTCTTAACAAAATCGGATGGGAAAGTCCAATAAAAATATAGATCAGCATGAAACCTAAGGTGTTAAGTTTTGCATGATGATCATTCAGTCCACATTCAATGCCATTAGATCATTTTAAACATTTATCCCAATGACAGGTGCTTAACATCTCAAGTACTGAGGCCAATGAAGAATTTGTCACAATCAGCAAATTTTCACTGACCACTAAATCGTTCACCTTCTACTTGGAGCTAATATTTTCATTTAGCTTTAAAAGGCAAACGAGATCAATTTTGTCAAAATTTTACAGAGATGTCTTGTTTAACCTCACAATAGTTAGATGTCAGTGTGCAGCACTGCTGTGACTATGCCAAGATCATTTCAGAGCTCCTGATGGAGTTTAGAATGGGTTTTATAGACTGTGATTTCACTTAGGATTCTATAGTACTTCTGACACTTTGAAACATGTGCTAATGGATTGCTACACCATGAAGAGAGGCAAAAACAAGTCCAGAAAAGAAGCAGAATTTGCTAATCTCTGACAAACAGGTTTCAATGTTACTTTGCAACTTCTCTCTTTCAGAGATCATTTAGAGTTTAAAATGGAGGCTTCTAGAAATCATTTCCTCCTCAGTCCAATGCCAGATCACGGGCTGTGTATCTGTGCTGCACATTTGCTGTCTGTAATAGGATAGACCTTCCTAAGATTAAAATTCAAGGGTAAAAAAGAACGTGGAGATTTAAAATTGCCTAATGGTAACGTTTTTCTACACAAATGTGATTCTGGTGCAATGCAATACAATCGGGATGACAATTTTGATGTGGCAAGAATTCAAGCATAAAAGAACCAAGTACACAGTAGTTCTTACAACTATTACTACTATATTTTCTCTTCTTCCTTTCTTCTTTTAAATCCCCTTTCAGTGAGGAAATCAACTCTTTGCACTGTTACGGAGCTATTTCTAAGCAACAATAAATGTGTCCAGTGTTAAGTTTTAGAAGATGAACTGAGCAAACATGGCAGTTTCCATTAACCCGGAAAACCATTCAGCATTAAAATCTGTCCTTGGAAGGATTTTTTTCCCCCAGTCCTGTAAGTGCTTTTTGATGTTTAAATATACTCCTTGAAAAGGCATCTGAATAACCTTAGTTGCATTTGCCACATTATAACATCAAGATGTTCAGTAAGAGGGCTTAAAAGACTTGATTATTAGAGATGAGATTTTTGTGGTTAATGAGAGCTCCTGAGAGATCAACGACTTTGGCTTTTAAAAGAGAGAACTTGACTTCAATTTCTGCATCAATGTCAGTTTAAGAAAATACTCCAAAATATAGGAAAATACTTGGAGATTCACACAAAAAGGCCACAGTAGATAAAATAATCTTATTGATAATGATCATGAGACACGCAATGAATAAAGAATCTAAAACATACTAGAGTTGACACTTAGACGGTGGTGATTGCCGGGGAGCTTGCTAGGAACATACAAGGAAAGTTCTGCTCCAAAGTGAGAATGAATATGCAAGCTGCATCAACCTGGACCAGGCGACTTATGAAAAGGACTGTATATCATCATTTGCTGTGGGATAGCTTCCTAGTCATAGATGCACAGCTAGCAAAACTATGACCAGTAAAGGCAGAGTTGAGAATTTGGAAAAATTATTTGAGATGTGATTCTAAGTTCTGCATTCTCTAGCTGCTCTGTCTAATAAATATGCCCTATAGACGTGTATCTTTTCACCCTTCCATCTCTGCCAAACCCTAGAAGAAAAAACAACCCAATTTCGAAAGTCTCTTAATGTCGGAATAACAAATACAAAATTAACAAATACAAAAAGCACTTTTCCATAAACTAGTCTAGTAGAGAAATTGCTGATTTAATAAATCGTCTCTTCTCTCTTGACTTTTTTCCCCTCTTGTTCTTTGAATTGAAGCAAGCCACAAAGAGCCAGCAATGTATTGCTTTAGGGCTTTTGCCATGACTAAGAGGTGAAGTAGCCTTTTCCTCCAAGCAAATGAGAGAAGAGGAATTTAGTAAAACCTTGCTGCAAGTGAATGTAGGGAAACCTGAGAGCATGGAGAGTGACAGATTTCTCTGGATCCCTGGGCCTGGCTCCTACATTGCCCATCTCCAACATACACATGGAGTCTGGAGAGTGAGAATGAGGTGCATGCAAAGTTGTGCCTTAGAGATACACCTAATGAAGCTCTAAGGGGTACAAGTCCCAGCCCCAAAGCACAGGTATTTGGCCTAAAGGGACCTTGCAGGCTGCAACGGTGACCGTCCTGGCAGAAACCAATGAATCTGGGTGGCCTATGACTGCTTTGGACGACTTTTACAAACCTATGGATTTACAGCTAAACAAAGGTTATATAACTGAGGGTTGAGCAAAAGCAGATCTCAAGCCCTACCCCCACTCCTTTCTGGCACAGGACTCCATCTTAACATTTTCATTCAAACTAATTCAAACTCTAATCACATGTCAATTGCCAAAGATTTCACCTTTGGAAATACAGTTGTTAAAAGTATTTTCACCAGTAAAATGACGGAGGAATTTATATTTTAGGATGCATTTTACTCACAGATAAATTTAAAAAAAACCACTGCTCTTGTTCTTGGAAAGTCTTCCATTATTGATGTTCAAAGCAATTGTTGCTGGATTTCCTTTGCTTCAGGATTGAAAATAGCATGAAAAGGAGTATATGATCAATGATCACAACTTCCAAAATAGCAAAAAAAAAAAGATAAATGTCTCCATCAATTAAGTAAAAATTGCATTTCTATATTTTTGACAGGAATAATAGCAAAGCATTTTAATAATCCAATTGTTTCATTCTGACTAAGATGTTTCTTAAGCTTTTAGTGCATTTCATATTACTAGAAAAAAGAATTAAATGATTGCATAATGAATATAATTATTGTCTAAATGCTTTTGCAATTTTCACCCTTTTTGAGTATCTGTGTGTCAATTTATTCAGGTATGATTTACATACAACAAAATTCACTAATTTTAAGCTTTAATGTTATGAGTTTTGATAAGTATGTAAACTCTTAAAAGCACTATGATTGATTTTTATCATCTACAGAAAATTTCTACTTGCTCCTTTTCAATCAGTTATCTCCCTTGCCCGTAGTCTTTGGCAACAACTGGTATTTTTTAAAAAAAATTTATTTTGATAAGAGCACTTAACATGAGACATGTTTTCTTAGATTTTTAGGTGTACAATACAGTGTGGGAAACTATAAGGAAAATACTTTCCAGCGCTCTCTCATTCATCTTGCATATCTGAAGCTTCATGCCAATTGATTAAAATCTGTCCTCTTCCTCCAGTCCCTGTCAATTACTGCTTCCATGAATTTGAATACTTTAAAGATACCATTTAAGTGAAATCTTGCAATATTTGCCCTTCTGTGGCTGGCTAATTTCATTAGCACACTGTCTTCACGATTTATGCATAGTGTTGCAAATTGCAGGATTTCTATCATTTTTAAGGCTGAATAATACTCTATTGCATGTATTACTACATTTTCATAACCATTCATGTGTCAATGGGCATTTAGATTGCTTCACATCTATCGTGAGTCACGTTAATAACTCTTTAAGATCCCAATTTTCGTAATTTTGGATAAATGCAAAGATGTAAAATTTATGGAGCATATGGTTAAAAACAATAAAGGTTAGAATAGAAATACATGAAATAGAGAACAGAAAATTATCATGGCTATCTCAAAAGACGCAGAAAAAATGTTTGATAAAATGCAACATTGTTTCATTATAAACTCTCAATAAATTAGGAATAGAGAATAATTACTTCATTATAATAAGGATCATATATGAAAAGCTCATAGCTAGAACTCTTAATGGAGAAAAAAACTGAAAACTTTTCCTTGAAGATTAAGAACAATTCAAGAATGCTCACTGATGTCACTTCTATTTAACATAGTACTGGAAATCTCAACCAGAGAAATGAAATTGTTTCTATGAGCACACTCTTAAGTAAAGAAAAAAATTAAACATATATGTAGACATATACATATATATTTACATTACCCTAGAATAGTCAAAACAATTGAGAAAAAAAGAACAATTTTATAGGACATACAGATTAGTATTTCAAGGAATTTGTAATCAAGACACTACGGTATAGGGTCGAAACAGACATGGAAAAATGGAATATTATAAACATTCCAAACATACACCCACACATTTATGGAATATAAAAAGGAAGAAAATTTTAGTAAATTTAAATTAGATAAAGACTTTAAAAATAGGATATAGAAATCACAAACAATAGCGAAATTTAATAAATTGGACTTTATCGTAATTAAAAGTCTGTCGCTTCTAAAGGAACTGTTAAGAAAATGAAAAATAAGTAATACATTCTTAGAAATATAGGTCTCTATAAAAAGTAGACAGAACGAAGTAAACTCTGACTGTTAAAACTAGGAGAAATCCAATCTAAGACTGAATTTTATTCCTAAGCCTGGACAGTTTGATTCATCTGTGGTCCATTGTAATGAACAATTTTCACCTGTCTTCTTCCTTCTCCTTTCCCCCATATATCTGTATATGGCTATTAGAACCCTGAAGTAAATGCAAAGACAAATTTCTCAGGTATTGTTTTGGGGTTCTTAGAAATTCCTTTCCACATGTGAAGTAGGTGTCATAGGCTAGCAGCCTGTTTCAAATCTTCCGAAATCTGCGTATAACTCAGGCTTCCATGGTCCTGGATTCCAATATGAATATGAGAGACCTGAACAGATTAGTACAGTCATAAATGGTTCTAACTCAAAGCAACACTGCTAAACAACATAGAAAAATAAATTGACCATAGCTTTTCATTGCTGCTATGTTTTGGTTTTGGGGGTGGTCGGAATTGGCACCTTTTCTCCAGGTTCTGATCTCATATAAAAATAAATTTGAAAAACAATTATTTGATATTTGAAAGATGAAAGGCCTTTCAAAAGGTTTTTTAAATATCATTTTAAATGGTATTTTGTCTTTTCTGATGTCTAGACATTGTCCTTAGACTATTAAGAGGAAAAAAAATTTATAAAAAAATTGAAGTCAGTATAAAGTGAATTTTTTTAGACTTATCAACAGGGACTAACATTTAAAGTAACAATGGAATGCTGCTATCTTATTTTAAGGATCAGTTCCCATTCTGGGTACACAGAGTATTGTATTTTAATCAAGTTGCAGAGCAGTTGGAATTAAAATGCTTCAGATTCACAACCAATCACTAAATCAGTCATAAATGTCTGAAATCTTGAAAACTGACTGGTCGGTTAGCTTAGAAATTTGAAAGTTCTCTTTTTTATGATATCAGTTCTCTTTGTACATAAGAAAATGGTATGTAACTAATAATACAACATTTAACGAACTTCTTATCCTCTTGAAATGGACTCCAAAATACCAAAAAGTGCCACAAATTCTTGGTGATTAGAACAAAGATTACATTCTATGTTAGAATACTGTCATTATTGCAGAAATATTAGCATTGTTGCCTATATTTTTCATTAACTTATTTAAGCCTCCTGTCTTAATGTTTTATTAACAGTGTAAAATATACTTCTCCATGATCACTCATATCTACATTTTATAATGCACTCAAATTCTATACAATATCACTTATCTATATTTATGGATTGTGTGAATTATACATATGAATATATCTATTTTTGAATATTGTAAATCTTGAAAATACCAATGTCAAAGTAACTTCTTTTAATCATATTTAACACTACTTCATGCATCTTGTAAGTTTTAGCATAATGCCACTTTCTATATGATAAGAAAGAAAAGTCTAAATTAATGTTAGAGTTGGTCAATCTTAAGTATTATCTCATATTTTTATGAATTATTTAAAATTTTTACAAATTATTATATAGCATGCTTTTCTAGAAGGTTCTTAACATAGGAGAATAGGAAATCTGATTACTCAACATGGCCTCTCTCCAATATCCATCTTTTTATTTTTTACATGAAGAATAATTATAATGCTTAAATCTTAAAATGGGTGATTAAATAATGAAAGAGTAGTTTCATAAATTATTTTCTTCTGTTTGTTTCACGTAGAATTCATCTTATTCAAAACTATGTTGAATTCACTCCTTTTTCCTTTTTCACCACAAGCATCATCCTAGACACTGTAATTTTTTTATCTAAATTACTCAAATATCTTCTAGTAGAGCTGAATTTTAAATTTCTTGTTCACATACTTCCTCAAAGGTTTGAGCAATCTATGTTTTTTTTCTTCCTGCATTATAGTAAATAAGAAGCTAAATATTTTTATTATGAGCTTAAGCTGTTGCTAAGGATGGTAATTTATGACTATTGACTTTGAGATATAAAAATAAGCTGGCAACCACTTTTTGAAAGGTTCAGTGAGTGATAACTACGATAAGATTTTGATACTTATTATATGATACATCTGCACATGTTAGAGTAACCTATTCCAGACTACTCTTTCTACTACAAAGAACTAAAATATTGGTGAGGTTTTTTGATTATTTTCCAACAGTGGACAAAAGGTAACATGGACTATTGGTAAGACTTCACAAAAGAGCCACTAACGAAAACAGAACAAGCATCAAGAAATAAAGATTTAGAAATCTAATGATCAGAAGATATTAAAGTTCTGACCAACCAAAGTAGAGATTCCAGAAATTTGTGTGTTGAAAGAGAGGAAAAAGTGACATTATAGTAAAGCTACACCTGACCCCCAAACACTTTAAAATATACATAAAAGTGATAAATATGACTCACCAGTAAATTGAGAATTAATGGCTTTCCAGAACAAAATGATATTCATATAAACAACAATGTATCATTCAAATATCTAACATCCAATCATAAACTGACATGTAAAGAAGCAGAAAAATATAGCCTGTAACAAATTAGTCAATTAAAAAACAACCAGGAAGGAAAAAGAGAACAAAGATTTTAAAATATCTCTCAGTAATGCACCCCTGCCATCCAGGAGGCTAAGGTGGAGGCCATATATAACACATGGACCTGGGTTCAAGACCTCAGACAGGGAGAAGAAAAAGTAACCAATAGCTATTGGTATTACTGTGTTTAAATATTTAAAGGAAAACATGAACATAAAGAAAAGCGGAAACTATTATATAAAAAAAGAACCAAATACAAAATGTAGTGGTAAAATATAAAGTCTCAGAAATAAAAAATTCACTGGATGTACCTGAGAGTTTATTAGGCATCATAGAAGAAAGTATTTGTGGACTTGATTAAAAGGTCTCATAAATTATTTGAATTGAATAGAAGAGAGACAAGGACCAAGCTGGAATAATAAGAAACACTCAGGAACTCTGGGACAGTATCAAGAGGCCCAGCATACAGGTAATTGGTATCTCAGAAAGGAGAGAATAAAAAATAATTTAAGGAAATATTGGCCAAATATTTTTCTAACTTGGTGAAAATTACCACCCACATACAAGGGAGTTTAAAGAATTTACAGAAACCAAACAAACCAGAAATATTTACCAGAAGAAAGTTACTGTAGATAGATATTTAAAGAGTAAAATTAGGAAAACATATTAATCATAAAGACATAAAGATAATAATAACTTATGCTTCTTATCAGACCAAATCCAAGTCAGATGACAACAGAATAACAAAGTGAAATTGAAGAAACGTCTGCAGTCTACTATTCAACCAGATCTCTTTGGTCAATGGAACCTCGTAGAGGTTCCCGGATTTGAATCTAAGCAAGTCAATTCAACTTCAAATGTCAACGTTATTTAATGGAAAAATGAAACTTAAGCCTACATTGTACCATACACAAAACTAAACTCAAATGTACGGAGATCTAAGAATGAAAAAAGTTGACATAACTTCTGCAAGACTTGGAAGAAATCTTAATGCCCTTGGGGTAGGCAAAGATAAATTAAATAGGACACAAAGGTCATTGATTAGAAAAAAGATGATAAATTGGATTTTATGAGATTTTTCAGTTTTCAGATTTTCTCCTTAAGTAAAACAAAAACAAGTCATTTACCATCAAAGAACTTGCATTCAAAGTTTACACAAAGATTTACAACTCAGAATAAAAGGAAAAATATCTAAAATGGCAAGAGATTTCAATATACATGTCACAGTGCCCATGTGAAGGATCATCAGTATCACTAGTCCCTGTGGAAAAGCAAATTAACTAAAATACAACACCAGCACTGCTCTCCTAGAATGGCCAAGAATAGAATTCCTGAAAAGATTAAGAGTTAGTGAGGATGTATAGCAACCAGATCTATAATTTGATGGTGTAAGTGTAAAATGCATAACCACTTTGGTTTGGCAGTATACATTTAACATGACTCATTAATTCTACCCTATACAAGAGAAATGAAAACCTATCCCCATAAAAAGACTTGTACATGAATGTTCATTAAATTTTATTTAAAGTACCAAAATTAAAAATCTCTTGTGTAGTTCAATAGTTATAATAATAAGTAACTATAATATTTGCTTAAAAGGATAAAAAGAAACAGAAAATATAATTATTTAAGACTACATATTTTAATTTTTTCTTGTGATTATTAATATTTAAATGAAAGAATATAAATTACATTTTACAAAATATTAAGATGATATAGTCATTTTTTTTGTTTGATTATAAAGTACAGAGCACTATACTGACTCACATAAGTAGATGGATAAAGAAAATTTTGTTATGGCAATATTATTGAATTACTGGCTCTATCTCTATGCCAATAATCACTAATTTTGATCCACTAAAAAATATTTTCAATGATCTTATTGCAGTGGTGAATTTAAAATCACTTGATTTGAAAAAGGTTTTATGATGCCAGAACTAGAATCATTCACTTTTCACTACCAAAATCAACATTACTAACGGTGCCTTTGGTTACACCAGAGCAGGGTACCACAGTAGATTATGGGTGAACCCACAAGGCTGCATCCTTGTCTTTTCAAACATACCTGCTTGCACCTTCCTTGGTCTTTGTTCTGTGTTACTCCACCCAAACCTAAAGCTGTTCCAGTAGAGAATCCCTGCCCACTGTTTCACTTTTCCACCAGTTATCAGTCACTCTTGTTGCCCTTTTCTAGTAAGTTTCATGAGAGCAGATCAAAATTCCTTTTTTCTCACCATAACCTAGAACAGTACCCGGTAAATTCTCAAAGCCTGTTTTTGAATGGGCGCACCAGCCAATGGCTGACTACCACCTGATTTTACATGCATTCATTTTTAGAAGACATCTTGGTGGGTGCTGCATAATAGCACTGCTCTGTATTCTGATGAGAATGTATCATTTCCTACAGCTACAGCACACATGCAGTATAGTTCTCATTTGGCTGTGTATCTCCAAGGAATCTTGACTGAAAGACGATTTAGAGACGCAGAAATTTCAACAAGTTCAATTAATTGCATAATAGTTTCCCTTAGGACATTTCCAACACGGTTCCTAGGTCTTATTCATAAAGGAGCTTCCCCAAGTGACTGTAATGGACAGCAATGATTTGAAAACTGTCACCTCTAGACCTGTGGCTTTATTGATTTCTCCATTGCTTTTATTTTGAGGCATCCAAGTCAGAAACAAAATGAGTATCATGCTAAATGGTTGACTTGTAAAGAGGGTTATTTTCTCAGAAGAATTCTGAAAAAAATGTTATTCTGAATAGGAGAAGATTAGGCAGTAATTATTGTCCTGAGTTGAGCAGTAGGTTCTATTATTCCTAAAATACTATTTAGGACAAAATGATGCTGTCATTACTACGAATCAACTAAGAATAATTGTGGGCAATATGATAAGTTATGAATAGGAAAAAATGATTTCACTGGGTAAAGGTCAAAATGGAATAATTGTACTGTAATGGAAAGAGAATAGGCAGGGGTTAGGATTGTGAAAGATAATAGGACCTACAGAAAATTATATCCAAAATGAAAATGTTCCCCCTCAAATCTCTGATAAAGTCATCATTAAATACAAAGGGATAATTCCCTGAGGAAAATAAGTTAAATATCCATGATCAGAAATAATGTGGGACAGCAGAATTCAGTTTTAACTTCTTCTACTTGTTCCTTTAATACACTAATGCAAAATCCATTGGTGTCTATTTTTAAGATTTCCGTCCCCAGTGGTCAAAACCAATTAAAGTTCTTCATACATTTCAAAAATCAGACTTCCAAAGAAATTGAAAGAGGTTTGTTAGAAAACTAAACGAAAAGACATTTACAGTAATATTTTAAAAAACAGCAAATCTGTATTAAAATTTGGTGTGATTAGATTTATATATTCTTATCTTCTTAAAGGGATATTTTTTCTCTTATTGTTGGTAAGAGAAAAAAGCCTACAAGTCTTTTCAGTGAAAATAGATTAAAAGATCTAGAAAAAGATACTTGACATTTTTTAAACTATTTTTCTGGTTGGTGATTTATTAAAAAACATAATGAAAATGGTGGCTACCACTTATCAGCTCAGAAATAAGATGCTTGATAAATTAGTCCAGTTTTTTATTTATAGCATGATGATAAGCTAGTTATTATAACTAATCATAAAAATGTCCATTTTTAAGTGCTTCAGGTTGATTTTTTTTTTTTTAATTTGCAGTCCTGCTCATTTTGTGTTCTTGAATGTCACTTGACCAGACCATAAACGCCCAAGTAAGCAGTTAGGAAAAAAAAGAAAGGGAAATTTAACTTAGAGTCGGAAGAAAGGATACCGCATTTTGATTTTATTCCTTGTTAAAGCTTACAACTTAACATGTATTTCACTAAGATATGCCCCTACAACTTTTGAGTGTTAATTTCCTTTTTTATAGTGTCTATATTCCTTAGCATGGCCACATGAAATCATATCTACTTTTCCATTGTCAAGTTTGACCTCTACATTTCTTCCCTCGGTCAATTTTTGAACCAGTTATTCCTGGCCACACAGCTGCCTTATTTAGAGTTGAAAGCAAATGTGAATGGTCCACCTCTCTATTTATATCCTATTCTAAGTTCCTGAGCAAACTCCATGCTCTCTTTCAAATCAAAGCTCCTATGCCACTTACTCCAAAAACCTTTCCCAAAATATTCTGCCAAGATATTGGTAATGCAATAATCTACCTTGGCAAACTGACCTCATGTACATACCCTCTCGGCAGCAGTGCAGAACCTCCTATGTGGAAAGACCTTGGCCTTGGTTGAACACTTGCTGCCATCATCTTGAAATTCTTAATATTTCAAGAAGGGATTACACTGGATCCT
The DNA here is from genome assembly GCA_004363575.1 of Solenodon paradoxus. Taxonomy (NCBI): domain Eukaryota; kingdom Metazoa; phylum Chordata; class Mammalia; order Eulipotyphla; family Solenodontidae; genus Solenodon; species Solenodon paradoxus. The sequence continues at coordinate 51,392 of RJWH01003226.1, read as the reverse complement.
AACATTGTAACTTGGGCCTGCTCTTCTGACCCTTTGCTATATCTGCACCATCATCTCTCTTATTTTTAAGTTTTATCATTTGGGTTGAGTGCTTCCTCCTCTAACTTCTTTAATTACCAAGAATTCTAAATTCTAAATACTAAAAGCATGTTAATGGCTCTTTTTTAAAATTTCTATTCCAAGAAACTAGCATAACTATTTGCATTTACTAGGCAGTGAATGAATACTTGCTGACTGATAGATTAACTAACTGACCTGCTAATTGGATGAATCAATTAATAACAGGGTGAATTAATTAACATTATGTGTGAGTGATAAAACAAGCTACAAAATGATAAAACAGTTAAGCAGTAAACTGAAAACTCTAATTGCCTCATTTAATCAGACTTGTAAATTCATTCAACAAACATTAAGTACCTACTCTGTGCTAGAAGACTTAACTGGCATTGACATCTGTCATTTTCCTGCTTGGACAGGTTGATTGGACAGACCATCCTCCTCCCAATAGCTCCAGACACAATCAGCAGAGACCATTGCCTCCAATATAGCATGCCGGTCCTTGGAGACCACGACAAGAACTGAAGGCTGGGCAGAATCACTGAATTATGGGCCTACTGCCATATTTTCTTCAAGCTTACTTTCTAATTTTTAAAAAAAAAATTTCTATTTATTTTATATCATAAAATCATTCTTTGGCAACTCACTTGGCAATTTTCTCCTTGTCAAGGGAGTGAGAAGCTAAAGACAAGAGATAATGGCTAGGGAACTGGTATTGGAGACTGGCAATCACCAATAAAAAACATGTTTCAGAGGCAAGCTGTCTATAAGGAAATTGCTGGAGACACTGTGATTTTTACCATGTCCAAAGTCCACCCGAGTTCTCAGGAAGTCTTTCTCAGCGGCGTCTAGGTCCTAACGCTGTTATCAACAGCCACATCACCACTCTGCACCATTTCCATGTCGATCTCCCACAGTTACTTAGCACATTGCTATTTTCTCTAAGAATCTGTTTGCAATCTTAGCCTTGCATCTATCTCACAATAATGTATTTCCTTTTCCTTAAGATTTTTTAAGTTGATGAAAACGTTCATTCTTTGGCATCTCAAACTGCACCCCTTCGAGCTGAGATTGAGTCTGGACTCCCAGGGAATTAATCACAGTGTGGTCTGTGATAAGATACGTTCTCTCCACAGAGGGCTGAGAAGTTGCCTTTCTTCCTGAAGAAAGGCCATCATGTTACTTCTCCTTCATATAACTAAGATCTTTCATGTTATTTCTAGCATTTTAATACTGTGAGTCTGGATTTGATTTTTTCTCATTTGTACATAAAATTAGAATCACTGCATTAACCACAATCCTTTGAAAGCACAGTTTCTAGTATTCTTTCCCACACACATACCAGAAAACATCCAACTGAAATGTTGGCAGCCAATATATATCTGGAGTGCTTCTTGCAGAATCTCCATTTAGTTTATCCCAAAGACTTGCTTTACTATTTGTACTACGGGATACAGGATGTTTTCTAGTAAACTTAAAGTAATGATTATATAAACTGCTACTGAATGTAAATACACTTTAAGGGTTATGAGCTCACCTAGATCATGTCTGAATTTTTATCATAATGAATTGTGCCAATGACTTTAAGGTACTGTGTTATAAATTTCATTTATTTACATTGTACTCAGGTTTTTGTGGAGAGGTTGCTAATAAAAATATACTACCAAACACCAGAACACTGGACTGGATAAAAATCTATCGCGTTTATTTTCACAAATACATTCACAGTATATACTATGTCAGTGTATGTGTGTGTGCCTGTTTATGCTTCTACATGCACAGATATAGTGTGTGACATGTGTGTGTATAACCTAATCTGAGTTGAAGTATAAGGGCAAGATTATAAATTACAAAATGCTCAGTATCTAACAGGAGAAGCATTTTTCTTACTGTAATCGCCAAGAGGAATTAATCCCACAAGGGATTTTACAGCATTCACTGACATCAAACTCTCCTCACTCCCGACCATTTCTTCACAGCCCTCTTTGGCAAGTCTGATTTGATGACTCAAGTTTAGACACCTGCATGTCCATGTGAGACAGAAGGAATGAATGCCTGGAGCAGGCAAATTTTTTTCCCTTTTGTATGTGCCTGTACTTGAAGCTTAAGCAGAATCTCTTCTGAGATCACTGACTTTAGAAACCATTAACTTTCCTTTGGTGAGGCCTCCTTGCCAGGTTCCCCTCTTCCCTCTCACTGAAATCACTTTGATTGTTAAATTTGAACACCTTACTTCCCGTCTCCCCTAAAAGTATGGATAACCATTTCCTGCTTCCTAATCTCAATAAAAGGATGAAGTCAGTCTCCCAGAAAGGAGCCAGAGGCTGCAACTGTGCAAAGATGAATCATCCTGATGTCGCCCCAGAAGGTGGCACCTAGAGAGACTTGTCTTGCTGCCTTAGCTTGAACCCTTCTCCACAGTCAGCCCGCCCCACCCGAGGCCAAATGCCGACACTGGACGATCTTCAAAGCAATGATGTGGGCTCTCTGCACTCTGACATGTGGGGATCTGCAGCTGTGGCCGGAAAACCCTACCTGCTCCCTGCAGCACTCAACACCTAACTATTTGTAAACCTCTGGTTTAAAGAACCCCTTTGGAGAGGGTGAAACCTCCAAGGACTTTCCTCTGATGGTCACAAATCCCTAATCCACAAACTACCATTGTCAGGGAAGGATGTTAAAAAAACTGAGCGTTTCTCGCAGGTACTCACGGAGGAAGGACAAAAGACAATTGAAACTGGATACTCCAGTCAGCAGTCAATCACTAACTTGACTGCCTCAGTGAGACCCCCGGTGTGCCTTTGATTATCTAGAAACTGCTCTAAAGGATCAGCTCCAGACCACCTCCAGTGAGCAGCTCTGGACAGGATTTCAAGACTCTCCCCTCAACTTTTTCTCCCCCATGAGTGGACACTAGTCCCCTTTTGCTAGCTGCCCACTCCCCATGGGTCTTCCATATCCCTCCCCCCCATCACAAAACTTTGTCTAAGGCATTGATTGGCCTTTAGTTAATTGCTGTTACCAGTAACGAAGAACTCACGGAACAGGATCCCCCGGCCTGGAATGAGTCCCTCTGCTTCTCTACGTGGAGTCACTTATGCCTCCAGTGCCTCGGCTTTAAGCAGCATCCCCAAATTTTATCTTCTTTCTAAAGCCCTTCCGTGAACTTCATACTCAAGTATCCCTGCAACATCTCCATCTGACAGTCAATAAACACTTCATAATTAACTTGTGGACCTGAAACACTGATTTTCCCTTCGAATCTGCTGTTCATTCATGTCCTTTAAAACAGTCAGACATCTTGAAGATTTCCTTTTTTTTTTTTCCTTATATTTTTTCTCCTTTCTACACTAAATAAAATCTAGCATGAATTCTGTTGGCTTCAGATTGAGAATCAAATCAGAATCTGACCACTTCTCCTCCCTTCCGCCATCGCTATCCAGTCCAGGAGACCACCATCTTTTGCTAGGAATACTGCAATGTCTTCAAGTTAGTTCATCCATTTTTCCTCTTGCTATAAGACCCCTGAGGAACAGGCAGCTCACAGATGTTTAATAAAGAGCTTTTGAATAAACACAAGGCAGTAGCCTTAAAATATGGTTTCAGAAGCAACTCAAATTAATTCTATTTCAAAAATATTAAAAAAAAATAACATAAGCATAAGATCAAAATAAAACTCCCAGGAGACAACTGTAAGTAGAGCTGAAGTAAGTAGGAGGCCTTCACTGTTCCCATATGATCTAAGAAGGTCATTATTCATAGCGGGGACATCACTTTCATGTCCCTGCTCACATGTCACTTCTCATCAACACCTTCACTCACCTGCATTTGAATTATATTACCCTGATCTTAGCCCTCATCAACCCTTCCTAATCCCTTGATCTTTTTATGTACATCACTGTTGATATATGTCTAATTAATTTTTTATTTCTACATTTTAATTCTTAGTTTCCCTTATAATTTACAATGCTACAAGGAGAGGTTTTGTTTTGTTTTGTTTTATGTTTTGTACACATTGCATCCCCAGGTCTAGAAGAGTGTATAACACACAGTTGTATTTTTCAGGTTCTAGAAGAAAACAGAATATAAATCAAATAGTAAGAGTTTCTTTCTTCTTACTTTTATTATTATTATTATTTTTAATGTTGAAAGTAAATCAGGTGTGGAAAGAAATCAACAAGGACTAGGATTTGAGGCACCCAAAAACAGCCACTGTGGGAAATCTTTATATTTCTGAGGCTCCCAGAGAAAGTAGGGAGGCTAAAGAGATGCTAGAATTTAGTGAGCACAGACATCAAGGAAGCAGTTGTCTCACAGGATTTACCATCATGGAAAGCAAAGGAGTGGCTGCAGTCACATGGCCTGGAGCAGCAGAGGAGCAGGGGATATAGAACCAGCTCCTGCTGTTTTGGGCCCTTGAATCTCTGGATGATGTTGTCCACTAGCCAAAACGAATGGAATATGCCACGGTCAGTGGAGTACAGCAATCCAGGGCAGAGATCAGTCCCCGCTAGACAGACTCAGAGAAGAATGAGAAAGGATCCGAGGGATAATCTGAAAATAACCAGATCCTAGGAACTTAGTAATCATGAACTCAATGCCCTTAAAATAGGGCTTCAAAGGAAACTTACATCCACATGAGTTTATGTCAGAGACCTTAAGAAATGTCAAGGGCATAAAATCACAATTGAATTCAGAAGAGGCAATTCTGAGAGGAGTTTAAAGCAAGGAAATAATTTCCAATGTTCTAAGAAGAGCCACTAGGAAGGGTTATTTGCACAATGGACCCTTTGGTCAAATTAAACTGCTCACATGGATGGGTGGATATAGGTAGGCGCGCAGGTCATAGCTGTAGCACCTCTAACACCACCACTTAGTTGCATCATTAATTCAACTCTGCCCTGGCGCAGCTCTTTGCTGGGGTGATATCAGGGCTTTGCAGGGGCCCCCGATCTGGTAACAGAGACAGTCTGTAAATACCACGCAGTGCCTGATTTTGATTGTACAGACCGTTTTCGGTCAGCTCTGCCTTCTGTCACGAGATCTAGAAACTGATGTGAAATCAGGAAGTCAGATAGTGAACATCATTGCCTTTACCCCTTAAATATAAAGGGAGTGAAAAAGATAAAACTCAACTTTCATAACTGAGGCGAGGAAGGGTTCTTTATGTTTTTGTTTTTAATGTAATCATGCTCTAATTCAGTGTTTTGCACAAGGGGTGTGTGTGTGTGAGCTTAAAGGAAAGGTGCATCAGGAATAAGGTGAGCAGCCAGGAAGGCAGGGAGACGAGGAAGAATCATTCCATTTACTGTATCTAGTGGCTCCTGTGGCCTCACGACAGGAACCCAGGTCTCTGGGATGCATGTGGCCTGTGCTGGCTGGAGGCTGGGAACCCAACCATCACTCCACCACGGCACTGCAAAGAGGGATTCTAAGTGGCAACGTCCCCTGGAACTAGAATACAATGATCGTGTAGTAAGAAAATGGGCAACGGCTACGGCTGATAACTGCACTGTAGCTACTGAGGCTTTTCTGTAACAAGAGTTCCCAGAAGCCCAAACGCTTCACTCAGCAAACTGTACTTTACACTCAGCCTGCAGGTTTGCTTCTGCTCCAGGAGGAACGCATGGAGCAAAAGCAGGGTGTGGAGATTCTAGAAGCTGGCGATTTGGGGGCTATGCATGTACAGATTGATGTTTCCTCTGAAGTAGTTGGTTTGGAAAGAGAAAAAAAAATCAGGGGAAAAAGAGAAACAATAAAGGGAGATAGAGTTGTCTGTTTTTATGGTCATGTAGATGAAAAGAACACACTGCTTTTCCTCCCTTTATTTTCATCACGTGAGGCCCACGGAATAGGGCATCCAGGAGCAAGGAGACGACACAGCAGGTCTCATCAGTCAAGGTGCAGCCCATCAACCCAGCAGCCAGCAGAGCGCTCCTGCCTGCAGCCGGCCTGTGGCTGAAACAACATTATTGCTGCCTTTGACGGGGACGCTCTGAAGGCATTTTTCCCCCTGGAGCTAGGAGGTGCTGACCTCACTGCTGGAATGGAAAGATAAGAAAAATGTTTTAATCCATATGTTAATTATTGAAATTAGAACTGCAAACAAATATTTTGGGAAACTTCAAGCTGCTTCCAAACACGGCTCTTTCCATTTTAAGCCCGGAGTCTAATTGTGTATTCCAAGGCTCAGATCTTCCCGAAGAGTCATGCATTATGCATGCGGCTCTTCCCTGGGACACGGAGGATGTCACGCTCCGCGTCCTGCTGAAATGGGGAAATAATTTCAGACAGAGTTTGACTTGAAAAGTATCAAAAAAGAAAAGAACACAGAAACTTTGGAACCCACTTTGTGGGACTCCGAAACTCTACTCATAGACAGGGTCTCTGTTAGGTAAAAAATGTTATGAAATCAAATCAATGTTGAAATAGCACATTAACAATTAAACACATTCATTCTTTTCTGCAAAAAAAAAAAAAAAAGTTTTTTTTTAAGGGATTTGGTATCGACCAAGGTTTGGCACACTTTTCCTATAAAGGGTCAGATATTAAATATTTCATGCTTGGTGCTGACAAGATTCCATCGCAAGCACTGCTTTCAGAAACGAACATATGTAAAGCAGTGGGCAGGGCGGTGTGCCAATGCTACTGTCTTTACAAAGACAGGTGGCCCAGCCGGTTTGGCTTGTGGGCTGTCACTGAACAACTGAGATAAAACATACTTTTACATATGAATCTTTCTTTCCTGGGCAAGTTAAATATTTAAAAGTACATGATACTGCCTCCTCTCTAATTGTAATGTCTCCCTGATACCTGTCTGGCTTCTTTCATTCAGCTGAACAAGCACAGCTGTCCCTACGTCAACATCAGTTAAAAAGGGACAAAACTAAAGAGCCAACATCGAAATTGCTCCGGGGAACATATCACGCATCCTGTTTTTATTAAATCTCACTTTTCCATCATCAGGTTTAATAACATCTCGATAGTTTAAATCAGGTCCACAATGATTTTTTTTTTCCAACTTCTGCCTCAAAATCAGATATTCATTTCAGTCAGTGGTACCCCAGGCAGTTTCCGTGCAAAGTTTTCAGCTATTTCAGGAGGCCAGGCTATGGAAATGTGAACATCTGTCTGTAGCAACTCCACTCAGGTTATCTACTTGGAGATTCCCGTCAAACCCAATGAATAGGGGCAGAATGTAATAACATCTCTATAGAGTCACGGCCAGATGCTCATTTACTTGTACTGATTTCTTTGAGTCTCTGGGCACATCTGCCAGTGCTTATTTTTATGACTGATTTATGGTAAAGGTTGATTATGATAACTCCATACCTCGCAACACTTCAACTGCATGGCATGAGGCAGAGTAGAGTTTTTAACTCAGTTCAAGTTCAAATGAAAATATTTTAGTTCATCCTGTCAAGCCACTAGTTTATTTGCAGCCTCCTGGCTTCCTAGCAGTATATCTGGAAACCCCAAAGAAACAGACTACTTTTGAAACAATTTCCCACTTCGTGACTCAGGTCAGGCAGCAAAGGTGCAGAATATAAAAGCCACAGACCCAGGTTTAACACCCAAGGTGGGGAGCAAAAAAAAAAAAAAAAAAAAATCGGAACAATCTCTCTCTTTTTTTTTGTCATGCCACAGTACACGTGTATCAATACAGTCTGACATCATAAACAAGAACATTCCAAAAAATCACAATTTTTCTGCATTCAGAAATAAGTAAAATTCTTCATATAGGAGTATTGGTTGCTGCTCATGGAAATGCAATTTATCTAAATGCCTTCATTTCTATCGCTACATGGCATTTCTAATGACATTTCTAGTACGACCTTGGAATCAGATAAACTCTCTCTAGTACCCAGGGTGGAAATTTAAATAAAAACAACTAATTGAAATGAATATATGGAGAATTTGATGAATATATAATTGATCTGAAACAGCTAAACACTAAAATCACTGACTAGGTAGCATTGTTTTGCTTTAAACTTGCGTTTCTCCAGGCAAGCCAGTATTTCACCAAATGGCATGTTTTGCAAACTGTAGCTGGAAAAGTCAGATGGCTTATGGTGGAAGTACCCCTCCAATAGCCAAAGGTGGATGTGACTTTAGCAAAGGAGGAGAATTAAGTAGAGATTATGATTATCTCCTCAATAACCTTTCCTTCTCTCATTTTATGAATCATATGGATTTGTGGGTAGAATCTGCTTTGTCTAACCATGTTAGGGTAAACCCATCCTCTTGCCACAGTGGTTAGAGGACATGACTGGGTCTGTGTGTATCATAGCATAGCATTCCCTTGGGAGTTGGCACACACAGTCTGACATGAAGGAGAGTTCTAGAAAATGCATATATCAGGAAAACCATGCTACTCTTAGAAGATGTCATTGCACAGTTAAGTCAAACTAAATCTAGAGACAGATCATCTGTCAATAGAACCTAAGCAATTCTTTTACTGTTTTAAAAGTATAATTTGTATTTTTAGATTATTAAGTATTTCAAATCTATATAAAAGTAAAGTGAATACTAGGAAAAATACCCAAGTTCCTCACTTATACTACAAAATGGTAATGCTTTGTAAAATTTGTATAAGATCCTTAAAGAAAACAAAAAGGAAGAGTTTAAAATGTAGAATGTCTTAACTCATAGTCCTGCACTCAAGTAGTTGGAATAGAAACAGCCCCTACCACAAAAGCTTGTGAATGAATTCTCTGTATTAAAAGCAGAATATCTATACTTTTTTAGCAAGTTCAGGTGAAAAGTCAAAGAAAAATGCAGTAACTACAACAGCTTTGATATTGAGAACATGATGAAAGTCATAAATCAGCATGGACTGTGGACCAATTTGAATTTCTTAAAATCACATGAGGATGATAAAAATGGAAAATGAGTAACAGAAATAGAACAAAATGTTTCCCTTCACTACTGGCCAATGGTATGTTCAAACTTTGATGAGGACACCACAGGTAATTCCCTCCATTGCCTGGGGGTTTTCGGGTCACTCAAAGAACCCATGGCAGAGTTAGGCAAGTAAGCAAGCAGAGATTTAATCAGAGGTTTAATTAGAGGGTAAAGGGATGGAGCTGACCAAGGAAGGTCCAGACCCCATGGGTTCAGGGTCGCTCCACATACCAGACAGGCACAGCAAGTAAGCAAGTTGGGGGTCCATTAGTGGGGAACAGAGAGAGAGTGAGGATGGAGACAGCAAAGGGAGGCTAAGACCCGAGGCCTTGCTGGGCCTGAGTTTTTAAGGGAAAATCCCACATGGTGAGGAAGTGGGGTTGAGAGAGGAGTCTGCAGACCAGGTTTCAGTTCCTGATTGGATAAGGTGACATTGTCCTTTGAAGTTATTGGTGGTCTTCTTCGTTCCTTTGTTTCTTGGTGAAGGGTCTCTCCTGGTCATGTACTACACGTCTCACATGTCAAACTCCTCCATCAGCTTTCCTTATTGATCCGGATGCATCCACGACTGGATGCTGGAGCCAGAGGCAATTCACTGTCCTGATAGTTAAACTTTAATCCCTGGTCTAAGGCTTGCTCTTGCGGGGGTTTTGACAATTGCCACATCATGTGGTATATTTGAATTATTTATCATAATCTCGTTGTCCTCTGTATATGGGATTCCAGCATAAGCTCTTCTGTTAAAGAGGTAATTAAATTAGAAGGAGATGAAAGATCTTAGTCAGTCATCCTGCAGCCCAGAAGAAGCTTTGCAGGCAAGCAGTCATGTCTTCTTATAAAGGTCTTCCTCCTGCTTGCCAGGGTGCTGTTACATCTGCCATGATAGATCTTAGTACTCTGCCAACAGATCTAATGACCTGCGACACACCTGACTTCCTACCACACACCTGACTTCAAGTTCAGAATGAACTATTAGCTCAATTACCACTGATCTCAGTTATTTCCAGGATTTCTGGAGCTTAATGGAGGTATAGTGTCATCCTAAATTACACTCCATTTAGTCTGAATAGTCCCGCCTCCCTCCCTTCCCTGACTTTACCTCCCTGCCAGTACAAATACATGAAAATATATGCAGGTGATTGCTTGTAAAGGGGTATACATCTTTGAAAATATGAGCTAAATATTCCTACAGTTCACTGTCCTCAAAATTCCAGAAGCCAGTTGCGGAAAGCCACAGTTAGAGTTCATATATAAGCAAAATAACTTATTAATAGTAGATCAGATACATCATTTAAAAAATAAAACTATATACTGATAGTTTAATTTCTTTCCAATCTGCATGTCATCATTTGCCCGTTTATTTCAATTTTGTCAAACGAAATGTTTGAAAATGTTGATGTTCTACTTAAAATGAATGTCAGCATTTGATAATATTTTGTAATATATCTTTTCTCTTCTCAGCCACTTCTCGGCCATTATTTGTTGAGTGCGTGGATGGATGAATAAATGAATAAATGTCAGAATGCTGATGTGAAATGGTTGTCTTCATTTTTTGAGCAAACTTCTTGGTTACTAGAAATAAAAAAACAGTATTTATATTTAATACACATAGAACGGTTGTCAAATGGTTGTCAATGGCTGTCAATAGGCTCTAAATTTAGTATTTCCCAGAGCAAATTAGTATTTAACCGAACAGTATTTAATTCAAGAGTTGGGGAAATTTCAAAGTGAGAGATAAGATAAGGATCTATGACTGACCTAGTGGATACTAGAAGACAGTTGTTCAGCAAGGCTTTAACTCAGAAAAAGGACAAGGACTTGGAAAGAAAGACAGTCGATATATGTCAGTATGATTGATGTGAAAAGTCCGGAATTTTAAAGACTGAACTCATCGCCAGCAAAAAAGGAAACTAAGCTTTTAGTCTATGTGTGCAGACACAGTGGGTTCAGACAGCTGTAGAATATGAGCACAGTGAGTTAGCGGTGTTTTTCAAACATCGGTGTGCTTAAGTATTACCTAGGAATCTTGTTCAACATACAGAGTCCGATAAACTGCATCTGGAGGGGAGAATCTACATTTCCAACAAGCTTACAGAGGATGCTCAGCCTGCTGGTTCTTGGGCCTTCTCTTTTATAGAAGAGAAACTAGATTCTCACAATGAATAAAGGAGGGATCTAGGTAAGGACTATACCACACCCATGTATTTGTACTATGCAAATAGTTTTCTTATCTGCATATACAGAGAGATCATTTCATAGTTTAGTTTTCAACTAGTCCTTTGCTTGCAATTTTGAAAACCTGAGTTCAAAAATCCAGATTTTGGAAGAGAAAGGTGTGATTCATACATGAGGTCTGAAGGGCTGATCAGGTAAGGATCCATTTCATAGCACATATTTATGATAAAAAGGGAATGGAGAGAATGAGGAGATCTGGGAAAGTTAGAGAGTCTCTGAACATTAGTTGTATTAACTATGTTTGGGCTGTTTGCCTTGTCTTTCTGAGTCCCGTTGCCTTCAATTCTGAAAAACTGGAAAAACTGCTTAATCCTTATGAGTCAAAATGACCCTTATTTTTAAATTATGGATAAAACATGTACTTTTGAAGATTCAACAAACAAATTTCAAGTGCTTAGCACTTTGACACCTCATGAATGCTCATCAAATGTGCTGTAAATACTAGTAAAACAATCTGAAACCATTATCCACTTACCACAGGATTATACAGCTTTATTATTATTGTTAGGACTTCAAAGTTAGTCTTCTGGCTGTGGGTGTGCCTGAAGGGAAGGATAAAACTCTCCATTCCATTATTTATTCCCTTTTGTCACCTTAATGCTATTCATTGTACTTCTTACTAGGCTTAGTATTCAAGCCTACAAATGTCCTTGTAAAATATCATTCTTTATTATGCCAATACTTAGAAATGTAGGTCAAGTAAATACAAGAGGTATGTGAAATGAAGCCTTCAGAGTTAATAGTGCCACTGACCAAACAGTCAAACATTATTAGGGTGATAATGATGGCCTGAGGAGCCATCCTACCTCCAGAACAATGCTTTTCTCCTCTTTTGCAGCAAATACTGGGGGGGGGGGGGGGGG